>CM076651.1:24811472-24825120 GCA_038496675.1 Rachycentron canadum
ATATATATATATATATATATATATATAGTTAATATAATTTAAAAAGGTCTAGTGCTGGTCTGGAGCTGTAGCCTAACTTCAGGCTGTGGAGGACGCTGTTCTTCTTTGTCCTCTTATGCAGAACTGAGGGCAGACTAGATGCTACACATAGCGTCTAGTGTCACAAAGTAGTATTTACAAGACAGGATGGGACACAGCTAGCTGGATAACATGCTAATTTTCCTAGATATCTCTGAAATACAATAGATGTAGGTCTTGGTCATGACATCGTGACTGTGGCTACTTCACATCTGTTGACTGTGTTAGTTCTTTTTTTTTTTTTTAACATTACTGACACAATCTGACACATTGCACCTTTAAACCAAGCTTTAAATATGAATCTTCAGATGCATGGTGCTTTGCTGAGGAGAGCGTTAGGTCTATCTACTGCAGAGGCAGAAAGCTTAGGTGTCTTTTACTTTTCTAACTTTCACAGTTTCCACAACAAGCAAAGGTCTAACTGCTTTGCTCAAGGGCACGTCACATGTTGTTAAAGCATGATAACAGCCTCCTCATGCTGTATGCGCAGTGCAGTAAATGTCACAGCACAGTGGGGAGGATCGGGAAATGAAATGTTCAAGACGGATTTCTCTGCAGAGAGGAGAGTCCGCCAGATATCACAACAAGCACTTCATCACTAGTGAGGCGAGATCGATAGCTGCTGCTGATGCTTCATTGTGAATTTAAAGTGGTTTTAAAATCAATGAGAAAAGCACTGTTTTTGTTTTTTTGTTGTATCCTGGTTTAACGCAGTCCGCTTCTGCCTGCATCTGCAAAACTGAAGAAATGAAGAGTGTAAGTATATGTGTTGTTCCTTCCCTTTGTGGAGTGTTTTCTTCCTTCAGTCTTTTTATTCTACTTTATATTTGAGTGGCATCGAACATTTAATCAAAACATTGCCGAAATCACAATATGGCCAAGTGCAATATCCAAATCTGCAATGTTTTTAATCAAGGTAAAACAAAGCATTGTGCTGCTACAGTGACGTCTCAGCCACAAATCATATTCTCCACACAAAAAGGAGCTTGTTTGTTTGGTACAAGACCCAACAACAATCATCATCTTTTTTTATCTTTTCACAGAAAATAAAATCCAAACACTAGCATTACAACTGATATCACAGGCACAATATCAGGGAAAATTATCACAATATAGTTGTTTTGTTTGTGCATATTGCACAGGCCTATACATACTGTATATTTCATCTAATAGTTAATTCAAACATTTTCCATGTAATGCTCAAAGAATGAAAATGAAATTTTGCCAAACCCCTCAGCTTCTGCTCCTGAAAATGTTTTTTCTCCTCTGGAATTTAACCAATTTTAGCACTTTGGTCGTGTTGAGCTCATGCCAATCAAAGCAGCATGAAACAGTCAAAAAACAGAAACACTTACACTTCAACAGTGAAACTTTTAAAACTGGATAAGACCAGTTAACAAGTTTAACACGTTTTTTGCTGCTGTTATTTTGGGATGAAAGTATCTGTCTGTTGCACAGCAACACAGTCTAATGAAAGTTAACCCTAACATGACAACAAAATTCAGAGTTAAATACAAAGACAAATGTTTTATCACAAGCAGGTGGACATAGCTTTGGTGTAAAAAGAACCTCATATCATGTGTCAGTATCTCAGATATTCATTCATGGGGTCTGGTGGATAAAACCTAATGACTTTTTAATCAACACACTAACAGGTTGTATGTTTAGATTTATGTTAATTCAGGTGGTTAGGTTAAATCAAACTGTTTATTCATTCATTGGTATTCATTTGGAAAAGTAACACTGAAACAGCCTCAGCATGAATTTAGTACTAATTATCAAATGGTAGCATGCTAACTCCAGTACTTATACTGTGTTGTCTAAGCCTTATGATTTTACCAGCTGCTTTGAGGCCACAAATAATATTAATGCCTTGTTGCCCAGCAGCAAGTGAACAATCCCGTCCTTATTGTTTTTTTTTTTGTTTTTTTTTTAGCATCAGCTAAATCATGAAGATGATTTCCCCCTTGTGAAATGACTCACACCTCCTTATTGGATATGGATTATGTTTGAACAGAAGAGTTATCACACGCCTGTATCTTGTTTTAAAAATCCCCACCAGGTGCTGATGATTTTTTCCAATGGACTGCTGTGATGTGAAGTGTTTTATCAGACGTTAATGGGCCATGTGAGAGACACTGGAAGGGACAATGTTCAGTTATCTTAACACAGTACAGAAGTGCTTTATCTGTCTGTTGAAGGATGTTAATGGTCCCACACTACACTCTTCCTGTGTTTTATTTTGAAGTGTTGTATCCGTAAGAAGATATCTACAAAAACCATTTTGGTGTAGTTTTACCTCTCCTCTTTCAGGCTGAGCTCTGGAGCTCTATTAACAACAGGTCAATCAGATTTGTGGCTGTTTTCTGAGTGATTGAAAAGGAAATATAGCAGATTTTGGCTAAACACAGGTATAGTTGGATGGTGGGTCCAGGTGGGCTGGACATCGGGCGTGGCTTGGGGGCGGTGACTGCTTTGTTGTGACGTCAAAAAGTTCCAGAAGTCAGACAGCTAGTTTTAAGGTTCTGAATACAGGCTGAGCATCTCTCTCTGTGGATTCACACCTTTGATGCTTTCACAGTGTAGATATAGAACCTAGACATGATTTATAATCAAAGACCACATGGAGGTCTACCTTTAGACTGTATGGACCTTTAACATCTACTTTTATACAATATGGGATCTTTAAGCACCCAGCAGAGCTGAGTGTGTGTGGTACCAGAGTAAAGATGCACTAACCAAAAATACTGTCAGGAGTTAACTTCAGTCAAACTGAAACCATAAATTTCACACACGTTTCTTTCATTTGCTGGTTTCAGTGTCTATCTCTTTCACAGTAGCAATAATTAACACAGCCTTTCCCTCCTATCTCTCTTTGATTCCTGTCAATCCTAATGTGATCTCTACTCAGTCACGCACTGAACCACTCTCACTTTTTCCACTGGGTTTTAGATCAAAATCTAATTTCCTGAGCACCCAATTTCCTAAACCGCAGTTTGAAGTGTAAAGAGGACATGGGCTCAGGCTGCCAGGTCCCCACATAACAAGAGGAGTAAAAGGCTTAATGAGCCCCAGTGCCATAGGCAGATACTGTAATTATGATTTTGAATCCTCGCCTTAGTAGCAACTGTGACTATTTTTGGAGCATAGCAGGTGCAATGCTGACATATGCATTTATCATTTATCTCAAGAACACACTTAAATGTCAGTAGGAGGAGAAATACAGGGTGACATGGTGAAAAGAGGTTTTGTGCAGCAGGATTGTTCAGCAATGAAGGAAATGGAAAGGTCAGGTAGGAAGAGCTAAAAAAACTTTATCAGATGTCTGAGAATTTCCCTGACTCTAGGTTGTTTCCCTCGTGGAGCAACCTAACAAGTACCTGCATTATGGGCTCAGATTAGAGTCAGTAAGATTTTGATCTGATAAGTGACACAGAAAAAAACATAGCTGTGAAAAACAACCAGTGTAAACCTGTGAAAAAAACCTGCAGGAAGTCTGTACATGTGTTGAAATAAAAACAAATGATATCAGTAATGAGGTCAAACATCCAATCATCAAGCAAATGTGCAATCAGAGAGCAGAACATTCACATTATTCCTGTAAACATATATATTATTTTTCTCCTGCTGCTTTTATTTTATCAGGGCGACACTAGGAACTGGTCAACTGTAAAAGCTGCTTCAAACATGCAGAAGAATGTGGAGGAATGTTGAGTTTTCTCCTGGTAACATTAAAACTCATCATCTATTCTGGACATGATCTGAAGTGTTGTTAAATGTTTTTAAGATCAAGCTCAGTCACTGTGAGTTTTACATGTTTGGCACCATTTTCTGCATTCCTCTTCTTCTTCTTCTTCTTCTTCTTCTTCTTCTTCTTCTTCTTCTTCTTCTTCTTCTTCTTCTTCTTCTTCATCTTCTTCTTTTTCTTCTTATTCTTCTTCATCTTCTTCTTCATCTTCTCCTTCTTATTGCTCTTCTTCTTCTTCTTTTTCTTCTTTGTCTTCTCCTTCTTCTTCTTGCTGTTCTTCTTCATCATCTTCTCCTTCTTTTTGCTTTTCTTCTTCTTCCCCTTCTTTTTTTCCTTCCTCTTCTTGTTATTCTCCTTCCTCTTCTTGTCCTTCTTCTTTTTCTTCCCCCTCCTCCTTCCTCTTCCTCTTTCCCCCTGCTTCTTCTTCTTCCTCCTTCTTCTTTCTCCTTTGTCTATTCTTTCCATTCCTTGAGCAAAAACGAAGCTTTATAAACACGTGTAAGGGCAGGTGTCATATCCCCCATCTGTGAGTGAGCACCAATGTGTCAATAATCATGTCAATAATCATGTGTAAACAATGACTCATATATGTGAACGCACATTGTGTGTTGCAGTGTGAGACAGGTCGACATGTGATCAGACGTCATTTCAGTGCCCTGTACTGCTCAAGTGTAGACATCATAACTGTAGGTCAGTGCAGTTTGTAGGCCGACCCCTCGCTGTGCCAGGTGCTGTGCCTGCAGCCGGGTGAGGGTCCCTGTGTATCATCAGCTCTGATGGAGGGTAGATGACCTCATCATCATCCTCACTGCAGGATAAAATTAACTTATATATGTATGAAAATATGAGAGGCTAGAATCACTGTGTTTAACAGCTGATCTAAATTCATCGCCTTCCAGTTAAACACATGGGGGCTGTTTTTATCTGTCTCACTCATTCACTCAATTTCTTTGCCTCTCCCTCTCTCTCCTCTTTCGACCACCGGTGCAGCGGAATACACACATTTCATTCAAATGATTAATGTTAAAAATGAAAGACTTTTTTAATTAGACTGAAGGCTACACCATGATGCAACTTAACAGTCACTGACCTGAGTGATTAGAAAAGGAAGTGGGATTGAAAAACTGTTTTTATTCATTTATCAAGTCGATGCTTCATTATTTACTTTAAAGTCTCTGTGCAGGCGACTGTCAGGGCCAGAGATATGCCCCTTTGTTGTCAATGTCTCAGTAAAGCCTTGAGGGAATTTCTTCAGATTTTTCATCAATTGGACTGATGAGATTTTGGTTAGAAAAGGTTAAAGGTCAAGGTCATGGTGACCTCACAAAACTGTGTTCTGTGGCCTTGTGAAAGCAGCATCTCCCACAAAACACGTGTTCCTCTCAAAATAAATTTTTGGCCATAACTTAAGAAATCATACCCTAATTATGACACAATTAACAGGTGTCTAATAGGAGAAAATAATGAAATTATGGCATTTTATAACTGAAAGGTCAAAGGTCAACTTTGTACAGAAATCAAACGCAATGCAAAAACACTTCTGGTCTTTATTGAATGCTGTCTCTGGGAAAGGAGAGACTTTGACCCTGCAACCTGCTGGATACAATCGTGAGGTGGGGATGATCTTATTGACCCGAGCTCTGATGCTCTAGTAGTAGTATAGTCCTGCCCACAGCTAGTACCTGTTTGTATGCATACACTGTATTTGCACATGGCCTTGTTACTTATATATTATCCACCTTTTACTTTTCTTTTCTTTACTTACTAATTCATTTCTGTCAAGTCCACATTCTGCTTTCAGACTCACCAGTAAAACTGCTGCAGCAGGCTTTGTCTCTTTTTATTAGATCGGCCACCTTTGCTCAGTGAATCTGAACTCAGTGTGTTCGACCTGCCTCTTTTGTGCAGCTGTTATTTATGTCGAGTTCTTTCAAGCCAGCAAATATGCTTTGATCCTTCTCCTCCTCAAGGTGGTCTTCAGATGGAGGATTTGACAGGACATTGATTGACCCTTAGCCTCAATAAAGAGTACAATGCGATCACTCTACTATATACCTTTAATATTGACCCCTCCTGTGTCAGTGTGCATGAGTGTGTGTGTGTCTGTTATGCTAAACCTACAATACGGCGCAGTTTTACACCATATATATCACGCTGCTTTGTGTCTGACTGAAGAGGGAAGGAAGGAAGTGCCTGACTGGTTTTCTGTCTTTGTGAGGACAATCGATCCTCCTAAAGATAAGACTCCCGTCCTCGTCTCTCTCAGTCCGTAGGTAGTGCATGGCGACTGTAGCTCGCAGCAGGCCAGGGGCTTTTATTGATCAGCTATTGATGAGTGTTCATCAGGAAGAGTGCAGTGCCCTTTAAATGTCGCTGTGGGAGATTGTTTTCCATCTATCACCGCAGCAGTAAGGACCGTGATTACAGGAGCATGGGACAACTTTGTCCCGGCTGCCTCTCCGGGGCTGGCACTTAGCTTTTTTTCAGCACAAGTCACATTCAGTAATTGTTTGAATTAGCTCTTATTGGTGCAGCACCTCACCTGTCTCTGTTCTCATGTTGCATTTGAACTTTCCCTCTCTCACTTTATAATGTTCACACACAGCTAAGATATGTTTTGACAGGAAGGTAACGCCGCCAACATAACTAAGAAACATTTATAATGAGCAAAGTGCAGGCTGCAGATTGAGATCTGAGTTTTCATCAAAAATCTTTTTGCCAGCAGTTTTACTGAACATGTTTCTAAAGCAATGAGTTCAGAGGAAAAGTAACTTGACCAATAAACCTCGTACTTTATATGAATTACATTATTTATTCAGCCGCTGAATCAGATGCGCAGTGTATTAACTGTCATTAATTGGTGCATAAGTGGAGCTCATATGTGGGTTATGTTTGTTTACATCATGTTTATGTATGTATTTATGTCAGGCTGTGTTCTTATATTTATTAGGTTTCCATTCTTGTCAGATATCTGGGACACTATATGTAACCTATTGGTATATCGTGCTGTTAGATGCTGGTGGTTGTGTAAAGTGTAAATTTGGTTTGTTGTTGTTTAACTCCAGGAGAGATAGATGATGTAAAGGACCAGATATAATGATAGTAATAAAACTTCACTTGAATCTATCTGGGAAATGTTCAGTGACAACATCCACTTTTATAAAACAGTGTCTGCTCAAAGGACCTGGTGTCTTCTTACTTCATGACCACAATCTCTCAATCTCAGTCATTACCCAGAGTGCTTTGTTCAGCCCTCTGGTGTCTTGTCGTGTGCTTCTTAATTAGCTCACTGCTCATTTACAATAGTAAAACATAGGGAATTACATTAAGCACATACACTACACATACACTACATACATAGCACATACACTTATATTTCGGACATATTGACTTAATAATAATAATAATTTAAAAAAAGTAACCAAAATTGTGACCTTTTCCAGACCTTAAAAAGACTCTTCATGGCTCTAGTGTTGCCATTTGATTCACAACAGAGAGATAAAGAAAACTTTATCCTAACCTACATTTCCCATAATGCAACTTGATTGATTGAGTAATAGCTTTTCATTAAACCTCTTTAACTACTAAACAACACTGTCTTTTAAACCGATGATCCTAGTTTATCTGTGCTCTGTGCTGCTCTATAGAAATGATTCAGCTCTGGAGAGAAAACTTTCTCTCATCCTCAGTTTTTAACCTCGCTTGTCTCAGACTGTGACAGTTACAGGTTGTTTTTCTGTTTAAAAAAAGGGTTGACAACCAAAATGTCATTTTATTTTGCCTTTTCTGTTTCCTGTCTCTGGACTTACTCAGTGGTGGTCCAAAAAATGCTCTTTCTCAATGTTTAGGAGAAAAAGTTTTTTACTTTGTAAGAGACTTTCTTTTTTTTTTATCTTGTCTCTGGACGTCCTATTGAGGCTCTGTAGAAATGATTGAAGGTCCTCTTCATTATCTTGAGCCATTTGAATCTTGGTGCTCAGGGGCGCAGAGACGTGTTAATGTGGCACAGCAGACATGAGAACAAATAGTCTGGTCAAGACTTTAAACATCGTCCATTTTTGCACAGAATATGAGTGAACTGACCTTCATGTGGAGTGCCTCTTCAACCAAGTGTTTAATGGCCATTAAATTTACAAACAGGTAAAATACAACATGGTGTCAAGTCTGTGTATCTAAAATACTTGTGCTGGATCCACATTATGAAATGATCCTGTAGTGTGAGGCGTTTACAGACATCATGTTAATGCCATTGGTTTGGACATTTATCTGACTGACAGTACATACAGTACATATCTTCATAGAGGCCCAGTAATGTTAACATGGAGCGGCCTCTCAGTGGCAGAGGAAGGTCAGAGACTGTATAAAACTGACTACATTTCTATTGATCACAGGTGTCACTCTCTCCTTCACCCGTGCACCAATAACATTAGTGTTGACCTGCAGCAGCAGAATCCTCTAGCCCCGTTTGAGACCAAAAATAAAATATTATTTCAAACTCTCCTGCAGCTCAAAAATCTATAAGCCATGCTAACTCCACCCTGTCAGCCATGACTTCTTCCACATGAAGTCCAACCAGCTGGTAATAACACTTCGTCTACATGTTTGCTTTGACTTGAAGTCACATTTGATCATGTGACTTTGCGTGAATGATTAATCATTCTGTAGTTTTGAGAAATCTGTCCTCCCCCTCTGCTCTCAGTTCTTATTTGTTTCTTCTCCTCTTTTTAACTTTCCTCTGATCTCTTTCCGGCTCTAAGTTTTTAATCCAGACTGAGCCCGAAGCCTCTAAAAATAGGAGCGTTGGTCCAATGATTTGTCACCCGTCATATTATGTAAGTGCTCCACTAACGGCACTGGAACTAAAGAGGCCAGCAGGTTGTTAGTGAACAAATGTTTGAAAAGTTATCTTAAAAGAAAAAAAAAAACAATTATAACTTTTATAGAGGAGAAAGCTGTTATAATATTCTCTAACTGATTGAACAGAGTGAATGGAAAAACCTTTATGTTTTTTTTTCCATCTTCACATTAATCAAGTCTGAGACAGGCAGAATTTGAAGAGTGTAACAGACGGACTAAATGATTAAGTATCACTGATGTATTGAATCTTCCTCCTTTTTCTTCTTAGTGTCATTGTTACATTGAACATAAACATGATTTGAAGTTGATGACTTTTCTGCCATATTTTCATTTTTAACACCTTCTGCATTCAGTGCACTGTATAATTCAATGAATAGGCATCACTGTATTGACTCAAAACCAACAACTCAAAACAAGTGTTCCTCCCATTTTAACAAATGGAAATTGATACAAAATTGAGTAAATTCATTGCATTATATGCAAACTGTAACAAGTCTTTATAAAAAACACTAATAATTATTATAAGCTCAGACAAATCGGTTATTTCCACAAGCCTCTGTTAATTTCAATTCATTGATGTAATTAACGAAGGACCACCATATTTAATTACACTTTAATCTTTCTCTACCCTGTCTGTACATTTCATGCATGTCTGATATAATTTTATTATGTAGATTTAAATTGTCACATATGTCTGGATAGACTCAGTATGAGCAGCATTGTCAGGTTTCTCTCCAGGCTTTCAGTTCGTATGCAAATTCTCAGATCAGGTGAGATGTTAGTAAGTTGTATAACTGATATAACGGCAAAAAAATGAGCTTTAAAAGCAGAAACACACTTAAATCGTTCTGATTATGTTGTTGTTATTATTTACTTGATAAATGTATATAAAGTAATATTTAATAACGTGACAATTCCACATATACTGTCAGTTCCTTTTCAGAGTTGTTACTGCTGCAGAGTGGCCAATACCAGGGCAGAGCGCTGCATTATGGGATGCAAATGGCTAAGGAGAAGAAAAAGATGAGAGGGAAGGATAAAAGGATAAAATGAGGCAAGAGAAAAAAGAGGTGGATACGGGATGGATGAGGCAGTCAATTAGAGTGAATGGGAGAAAAAAGGGATGGAAAATGATGAAAGTAAAGGGAAAGTCACAGTGAGAGGAGGATGCAGGGCCAAAAAAAGAAAAGAAATGATGAGGGACAGGCAGCATGATACCAACAAGAGAGGGAGACAGACACAGAGCGATGAAAGATGTTGTTCTGTGGAGGAATCAAAGCGGCGGACTCAGCACAGTTACAAAGAGGAGGATGGAAAATACAGAGCATAACTAATGTGTTACATACATCCTCTGTGTTCTCCACATCTGCCGATCATGGTGTGTTTGCAGGTTTGTGCGTCAGTGTGTTTGATCATTAGTTTGGTCAGTTCACTGCATCATTTTCCCCAGGGAGGGTTTTTTTTGTCACTCGGCCCCAGGTAGTGACTCAGGGGTCTGCCTTTGAGTGGTGACGGATTTCATTGGCCAAGCACGAACCTGCCAAACACCCACCCCATAATAACAGTCTGTAGGTTACGCTGTGGTTTCCATGGCGTCTCCCAGGGTGACAGGCAGAGAATAGAGCACAGTTTCCTTAATTAGAGGTGATTGTGCTTGATCAGACAGAGACTGGGCCAACAGGCGCAAACACACACACACACACACACACGCACGCACGCACGCACGCACGCACGCACGCACGCACACACACTCACGCACACACACACACACACACACACACACACACACACACACACACACACAACAACTGTGATGCTGCTGGTCCCAGGTAATGGTGTGGGTGGACAGTGAATGTCAAGTATCTGCAGTCACATAAATCACAGCCTGCAGTGGTAGATTCATCAACTCAACCTAATATAGACAGTATGTGTCTTTCCACATCATGTCCATTCAGATGGATTTACCACAGGTGGATGATCTCAATGATCCATGGTCATCAGAGTGATCGCTGAACGCTGATGACGTCGCCAATATCAAGATGATATTTGTCTTGTTTTCCCCTGCGAGTGGAGGAGAGTGACAGACAGAACACGTCCCTTAGTCCTGTTTCTTTGCTGCTGCTTTTCATGGTTGTAAAAAGAAGTTTTGGATCTGATCCTTTCGGCTATCTGCAGTTTTACAGGCTGATGATAGGTAGATCAGACTATGGACACGATTGCACAAGCAAGGTGCAGAAACATGTCAGAGATGATCAAGAGAAATGGGAGGAAACTGAGCTAAACTTCATTAGGTGTCATTGCAAAGTGTCTGAATACTTCCTGAATACTGAATACTCAATGTAATGATTCAGTTTTTCCTTTTTTAATTCAATTGCAGAAATGTCTAAAGTTCTGTTTTCCCTTTCTTATTATATGCTATCTATTACAAGGGAGTTCTGTCTGTGTTTTCCCAGAATTCATTTGGTCCAGTGTCTTACACAGTATGAGAGGTTTGTGTACCTGCTACAAGCCAAACTTCCCCCAGAGAACACGTTTATTAAAAGGAAGCTTTTGGTGCTTGTCTGGGCAAGTTAAGACTTTTTTTCCCACATTTAATCTCAGTGAAAAGAGATTTTCATTTCATTGTACATGGAGACACTTGCACTGCTGTGACAAAGGAGGTTGTAAGTGTAAAAGCTCAAGTACAAGTAATTTAGTCTGACAGACGTCTGGACGACTTTCTTTGTGCCGAGTGCAGACACACATCCTACATTCCTCCATTATAGACATTCTCACACATTGTTGATTGTTGCTGAATCTTTAATTCTCACTATTATCATTTCTTTTTATCTTCCGCTTCACACACACAAACACACACACACACACACACACACACACACACACACACACACACACACACACTTGCACAAACTTCTAGGAGCTTCCAGTGTCAGTCATTTCATCTTATCGTCGATTGTAATCCTTAATTTGTCCAACTTGTGTATTTAACATAATTTGTCAGTTTGTTCAGTTAGCGACACAGCAGCTCCTCTGGCTGTCAGTCGGCTTAAATGTGTAGTAAAGACTGAGCTCTGGAGAAGAGCTGTTTGTGTGCTGCAGTCTGTTTTAGTCCAGTAGTGTTTAAAACTTCATTGAAACACTTGGAGTTTGAACGTACAAATCTGGAACAACCACATCACAAACCACCTGCTAATGGTCAAACATTATGATGGCCACCATGCCTACAAGCTTGAAGTTTCCCGGAATAAGATAAGAGTATGAAAATGTTCCCCTGATCTTTCTGCTGTGAGGTTGATGTTTAAGATCTGGAGTGAAATATTGAACTGTTTAATGGAATCAATTCAAACACTAACAGTCTTCGTGAACTTTGGTGACCCCAGGCCATCTATGTCACTTGGATCATTATTGCCCCTGGTTGCTGTCAGGCCAGTAATTAACTATAACCATGACCTGGATGATTAAGTCTACGTCCACATTACTATGTTTTTAAAACACATCCCTTTTGCTGTGTCTTTGCCATAGACTGTAAATATAGATGGATGTAGCCTCCATAAGCAGTATGGAAGCTCAGAGTGGGCTGCTCCACCATTGCCATCTTGGCTGTGCCACATGGGCAAAGGGGAGGGGGGGGGGGGGGGGGTCATACAGATCATACAGGTTAGTGGCAAGCATATGCTCACCCACCTGTCACTCAAAGTGAGATACTCTCATTTATTCTGAAATTTAAGCCTTAATAAGACGTAAACAGATGAGGTAAGGGGGAAAGTAGCGATAGAGACCAATACTGTTTTGTACCAGGCTGTAAACATTTTTATTTCTGCTGCAAAGTCGAACATTTTAATATCGGAACTGCAGTTTTTGGCACTTAAGTGTTGGCATGTTTCAGCCTCAGAGGTTGATGCTTGGTCTTCACCTGGAGGCGTCGCTGCTCTGGAGCTTTTGAGCTCTAAGAAGAGTTTTGTAAACACTGCTGAACCTGTTTTAGTTTGATAACTCCAGGGATGTGTTGCAGTCTGGATGAGCAGGAACCAAGATTTGTTGAAATGATGGTGTAGAAACCCAGCTGCTCCCTGATTGTGTCTTATCAGCCTCGACTACCAGTGGTGAAACAATGTGGATCATGACTTATAGGTGTGACTGACTGTTGTCATTGTAGCTGCTGATACAACTCCAACTGCTTTTGCTGCTTCCTGTTGTCACCGGCTCGTCCATGCACAGTTTACACGAGCATTTTTGATTGTGATAAAATGGACAGAGGCTAAAACAGACGTTTGTTTTTAAAAAAGTAGCAGTGCAGATATTGCATGTTGTAGTGTGGTGCTGCTGTGTCCTCTGTCCTCCGCCCTTTTTCTCCAGCAGGTTTGCATGTTGGGGAATCAGAAGCTGCAGTATGAAGGTGGAGCAGGGAGAACAGACCAGAGACAGAGTGGATCATTCGGCAGCTGAGGAGCTGTGTGTGTTTCTAGTGTTTTTTGTGCTGTGCTCTAGTGGTGATCTCACCAAAGACCAGTTAAAAGTCATTGTCGCATCAGTCCAAACTGCTGAAAACACAAATGAGGCTCAGTAGGATGGAAAGCTGCTGCTGACATAGAGCTCACTGAAGCAGGGTCTTACACCTGTCTTTGCAGTTACAGTGGTAACGGGCTGCCCCACCTCTGTGACGTCATTTAATTTATGTTCGACAGTAAACTCAGATTCACTCAGAACCTCAGCACCTGTGAACTTGTGTTGAGCTGCGTTACGAGTGACAGATTTATTATTGCTTTACTCTTCACAGTTTAAATCACAGCTCCATGGATTCGTCGTCTGCCGGGGTGACTGAGACGCTCACCCTTTTCCCCTTACGTCTCTCAGCCTCTCTCTCTCTCTTTAAGTTGTCACAACTTTCAGAGTGATAATGGGCTGTTAATGTAAAATATTCTCCTCTCCTCTCCTCTCCTCTCCTCTCCTCTCCTCTCCTCTCCT
>CM076651.1:24835711-24871937 GCA_038496675.1 Rachycentron canadum
TTTTTTTTTTTTTTTCTTTTCCCACACACACTTGCTGACAGGGGGCGTGTGAGTGTTGCACCATTTTTCTTGGGACATTGTGATTAATCCACTGCGACACTCTCGTGCAGAATAATGTTGTGATCCATAGACCTGGTCCGAGATCAGTTCCGTAGTTTGTGCAACCTCACATCAACATGACTACACACTCGTAGTGTGAACATCACTAGAACAGCAACTGAGAGATTTTCTGAGTCTTCACATAGTTTTAATCTGATGAGTTTAGTGTCAGATGTTCATCAACACAACTACACAATAGTCAAAGAACCTCAGTGTCTTCACTCCTTAAAATTGTGTCTGAAAACTTATGGCACTTGTAAGATATTATTAGTATTACAAGTACTGATTAATTATTTGTGACAAAATACAATTTTGGGGAAAATTGTAAAAAAAACAACAACAACCATTTATACTAAATATATATGTAATATATATAATTATGAAAAATAAAAATATTATATATCTTTATATATACTGTCAGAATAGTAAATTATTAACAAATATATAAATACATTATAATTATCTAATATATCAGAATATATCAAACTCCTTTTATTATTTTTTTTACCAAAAAAAAAAAATTATGTTTCTCTTGCTTTCAGCTCAATCCTGATGATCCAACATTAGCATGAAAAAACATTGTTGTCACTGAATTAAAGCCCTGATGGGTCACTGACAATAACACCCAAGTGACATTAATGAATAAAGTGCATGTTGCAGTGTTGTCCAGTTCCACCAGCTGTGTCAGCTCACTTCTCATGACAAATATCACCCAACGTGTCCATCACAGCTGATCTCTCTGTGTAAGACTTTAACTGGCAACCCTGAGTGATGGTTCTGAGGATGTGGTGATTGTAAAATGCTGAAACACGTCACATGTGCTGCTGATGTGTAAAGACTGAGTCATGTTGTAGCTGAAAGATTTCTGGTTTCTGTAATAACAACATGCAAAGATCAGCCTTGTGTCAGTTTATTATCTGGTTTGTCTGGTTTCCCCTGAACACAAGCATGTGGATATTTACGTTTCCCCTCCAAAGTATAATCAGATTTTTTCTAATTAGTTGAACTATTTCTAAGCCTGTTGTACAAGTGGCCCCGGTAGTTAGACCAAAGCATCATTGAATAAATTGTTAATTTACTGTTTTAGGCTGATACTTCCCTTTAGGTAAAGCATATTTGCTTTCTGGTGGAGCGTGAATTATTAACAACCAGTCTCTAGTTCTGTTCACACCTGATATTATATATAATATGTGTCTCAGGTCATGTGATCACAAGTGGACGTCTCTGAGAGTGTCAGTTCACACCTGTTTTAAAATGTGTCTCCACAGGCATTTCAAGATTATACACTTCAGATTGGCTCTTACTTCCATGCAAATAAACATGTATGCAATGTTGTAGCCAATTTGATAAGTGGGGCTATTGTCGCTGTGCTTGTGTTTGTGTGTGTGACAGACAGAGAGAGAGAGAGAAGCAGAGTAATGGAGGGTTGAGCAAATCATTGCACTTCCCACAGCTCTACAGTGAAATCAGGTATTATCCATTTCAAATAGGACAATATTTTCAGTTCATTAATACTGTGTACATTATTACACTGTGTTGGGACTAATCACACACACAGGCAAACTTGGGGGAGGAGACACAAGGGAGAACAAGACAGAAAAAGACAGTCTGTCAATCACATGGTAGCCACGCCCCCTAACCCATCCCCTGCTTTATGGTCTATTTTCCTCCAAATGGACCATCATTTAAAAAATGAACATCATGTTGTATTGAAAACTCATTAGGAATGAAGGTATAAAGCTCCTCAGCATTGACTTTTCAGACCCAGAGTCTATGGCTCAAACCATACTGTATGTCAATGAATGTGAATGGCAGAGAAATGTGTATGTTTCAATCTGTGAAACTGTTCCTTTAAGAGTTGTACAGAGATTAATGCTCCCTGCATTAATGTGGGACATGTCTTTCTAAACTTTGAGCACTCAGTAGCAAAATCTTTGCACTTTCTAATCACTTACCTGTGAGTTTTTAGTGCGGTTTCTCTGGCAGCTCCCAACCATGAAATGAAATTATCATGGACTGTGACACCACAGAGAAATTTTCAAAAGTGGCCAGCTTTGCTCCTGACAGCACTGTGGTTACAGTAATGGCTGCAGTAGAGGAAGAGCTCTGCTGTGTGTCAGGGCCGGTACAACCTCTCAAGTACCGTGCACTGCAGTTTAGACTGGAGTGCTGGACTGCAGTGTGAGTGGAGTTAGAGGGGGAACAGACAGACCTAAAAAAAACACCAAAATAAAACACGATACGGCAAGATGATGCAGTAAAAACCTCTATGACTATCAAATAAGTTCAGTGTGCCTGGAGTAAATGATGTCAGACAGCGGCATGGGACAGAAAGGATTGGTTCATCTAACGTGCACCCACATGGGCACAGCACATGCACCATTGGGAGTTTAATCACATTGTATCACATTACACACAGAGTTATGAGCGATGTGCAAACAGAACATGTGATATTCATTGTTTTATAACAAGGAATCCAGGTCATCATCTCTCTCTCTCTCTCTCTGCCATGTGTGTATAATGCCTGTTCACTCTCTGTACTTGAAAACTTTGCTGTACCCTGTGAATTCATGCTGCTTCTTCAGCTGCTGCTCCACTCGGGGGGGTGTTCGGATCAGTGGGTGCCTGAACCTCCTTCGATTTAAATTGTGCGTTCCCAGTCAGCAGCGGACTTACTGGCATATGACGTAACTCAACAGGCTTCATGCTGCTTTGAAAATTTTGTATACACGTCTGTGTGTGTGTGTGTTTGTGTGTGTGTACACACAATTTAAATCAAGTTTTGTAGTGGTGTCAGGGTTGGTAATCAGCGCACAAGCACAGCTGAGGAGAAGCTGACTGCAAGTCACAGATGATCAACATCTCTTCTGTCAAACAAAGAGACATGTGGCACACACACACACACACACCTACACGCACACAGACACACACACGCTACTTCCTTTGTAAACATCTTTTGCATGCAGAGGAAGCAGGATACTGTGCTGTACTGTGTAAAAGTTTGAGGCACTTGTAACAAAATACTATAAAGTGAGAATACTTTCAAAATGAAGCCATGAATTGCCAGCATTAATGATCAGTATCAATATATAATAAAAGGACTTACAGACTCAACGAACAAAAGTAATCCCACGCAAACATCACTAAAGTGTGTGTTTATCCACAGAGACCCTGCCCACTGCCTGCTGTGTTTCTGTGCTGCAGCCTGTGGGCAGTGGATGTGTAGCTCCCAGCCAATAACTGGCCACTGCTGCTCTCTCTTGGCAGGAGGGGCCAACTTTGAACAGTGTGTTTACAAGGAGCAGCTGACAATTCCTGCACAGTCGACCTTTAAAACAGCACCAGTTCTGTTGCAGGACTCCTTGTTCTTCTAGTCTCTGACAATGTTTCTTTATGATTCTGTGTGTTGGGACTGGTTGTTCTGCCTCAGAGTGAATGTGAGACCTACTTCTCAGCAGTGAGGACACGACTAATTATGACCAAATCCTCCTGGTTCGAGAAAAGCAGCCCCAGGACCTTCACCACAATTCACTGTGGCCTACAGATATTCATCCTCTTCTCCAGCCCATCACATGCAAACTGCCTTCTGTCAAATATTTGCAAACTTTCTTTTCGGCTGCATTGTTTCCTTTCCTTTGTTTCCTGCACAGGTGAATCACTTGGCTTTGTTTCTACATCAGAGGAGTGGATTTTTGGCCTGTTGATGGGTGAAGAAGGGTCTCACTGGTTGGATATCTTCTAATTTCACTCTCTTTGCTTGGCTGACCACAGTGTTTGTGGTCCTCAACTTTGCCTTTTCCTTTTCAGAAGAACTTGGATGGCACATCTGGAAACAGCTGTCCGCTGCAAAATATCCATAAAGCGTGTGAGAGACTTTGCTGATGCAGGCTGACCTGTATTGTACAGTGTATTGTATGGCTATGCTGAGTCTCGCTATGGTTTAAGATTCTTAGATGAATCTGTCAGTTTGTCTCCCTGTTCATTGGCACCAGTATCATCATTTAATCATGCACAGGGCTTATAGGGCCACCCACAGATGGGGCGTAAGCCCTGTGCACAACACTACACCAGTGACCTAAGGATACATTCTGTAGCCTTACATTCAGGCCGAAAGCAACCAGCAACAAAAAATATCACTCTGGCTGCCAGTTCAAGGACACTGTTGAAGTTCATGGGCACTGGCCAAACCAGGGGATGACGGGAAGAAACAAAAACGTTCCCTGGTTGAAAGGATCAGGAAGTGGAACAATGTGTGAGAAAAGGAAAGACTTTTATTAAACATAAACCAAAATGACCACTAAGAGCACTGGTTTTCAGGCAAACGAAATTTATAACCAGGGTTCCCTCAGCTTAAAACTTTACATTTAACTCAAAAACAAAAAACACAATAGTTGGGAAAATAACAACAAACCAACACACACCGATCTAAGGCTGCTATATCCACACTGGTCCACCTGCAGACCAGCCCACCTGCGTGTTACTGGGCTAGTTAGCACGCAATTCCCTACTATTTTCACAAAATGTATTAACAACCACAATTCAACAACTCACCTGGAACACCCACAAGGTCAGACACCTTTGTGCATGCATTGTTTTTATTTAGTTTTTCTTTAAGTCCTTGTAGGGAAACAGGGACATGTTATAAAGGCTGGGGAAACCACAATTACCAATTTCTCCTCCATCGTGCCTGAGAACAAAAGTAAACACAGTTGTGTCCTCTGGTTTTCTCGAGAGCGGAGCACTTCTATATTCTGGTTGGTTGCCTGTGTTCTAGCTTATTACCATGAAGTTGCCTGGATTTCACCTTTTTCTGACACTCACGCTGTTCAACTGCTGCTCGCCACCAAGAGAAAATAAACGACTTGTCACTTAAAGTCACTTACTTGATGCTTTCAGTCTGAATGTAAAGTAGCGAAGCAGCAGAAATACATACACCTGTAACATTGTTAACAGCACAGAAATCTCTTGTGGAATATTTCACTATGTGCAATGGATTGTTTGGAAGTTAGAAATGTTATATTTCGTATTAATGCAATAATTCAAAACATCTCAAATAATCATCAAAGGCAAATCAATCTAAAACTTAATTCCAAATTGCAGTCTGCAGCTGCAAAGACAGAAAAGGAGTCTAAATCACCTCACAGACAAATGTCCTCACTGCTGAAATCATTTCAGTTAACAGCAGGTAAATCAGAAGCGTTTATACCAGCCAGCATCTGCTAACCTTCATCTGCAAGGACAACCACATCCACACCAGGACCAGCAGAGATATATTATTGTAACAAGCATTACAGCCTGTAACACAAATCATCGCACAGCCTTTTACTGCTCACTTTCATGGGCATCCTGGAAAGCATCCAAGTGTTGGCTGCTCAGCAAAAGCTGGTGGAGCTTAAGGCAAAAAAAGAGGCGCACACAGATTCATCCAGCAGCGACAAATTAAATGGAAATTTATACCAGTTGTTTCAACTACCTTCTTCTGCTTAAGATGAGTGCGAGGGGACAGAAAGACCTGGAGATATTTTGTTTTCAGAAGCAAAAAACATTTCAGAAAAAAGAGGCATATTTTTGTGAAGCTTCCTTTAGCAGGTTATGGAGTTTCACTGTGGTGTGTTTTATCAGATACAATTGAAAACTGGACTGAGAGTCTGTGTGAGGCTGTTTTAAGGCAAAGTAGCTTGAGCTAAATAATAACGTCAGCTTGGCAACAGGCTCACCAAGATAATGCTGATGTGAAGCTTGTGTATTGTTTACTGTGTCCATCATCTCAGTTCAGAGCCTGGGTTTAATATGCTCAACATTTGCTAGTTAACACCAAGCACAGGGTTGGAGGGATGGTAGCTATTATGTCATGAACTAAAATAATTGGACGACTTAAAATGTCGACCTGATGGTGATGATAGGGTGGTGAAGGGATCACCAGAGTCATCAGGATTTATCATCTGGGAATCATGAATATCAGCACAGTACGTTTTGAGCCTGTCCATCAAGGAGATGTTAGATATTTTTACTAGAGGCTGGAAGGACAAGAAACAGGGGACCCTCAAAGTCAAAAAGATGAAAGTACGGACTTTCATGACAGTCCTTCGAATGGTTGTTCTGATCTGAAAGTGGTGGCCATTGAATAGATTGTCATTGATATCTCTACACTGTTACCATGGCTGACGATATCAAGGTTTGTATATATGAGTTATGTTTTTGTGACTGACTCAAGCCAGTCCAGTCCATCACAGACTGAAGCTCAGACCACGGTGTCAGTATCTCATCACACTGTCAGAGCTGAGGCCATGACGCCGGGTTAGCCTCTGTTCCATTTAGCTTCTGTGACTCAAGCAGCGATTCAACATTTTTTCACTGAAGACAAATTGGAAGCAGAAATTGAAGCCTTTGCTTCACTGATTAAAGGAACTAAACTACAAAAACCTACAAACACCACTGTAACTGTAGCATTGAGTCCTCCCTGCTTTTACTACAGACTTGTCTGAGGTAACTGCTGCTTCACCTCCTCTGTCACACAAAATGGGAAATGGTTAATAAATTAAATACTGCTGAAATACTAGTAAAATAAGTATTGAATAAATAATGACAATGATTTTTTTTAAAACCATCATCAACACATGAAGTGAGCCACGCACCATGCTGCAGAGACAACCTCTGCTCCAAGGCAGCATGTTCAGTTATTAATGTAGTTACGGATGTGAATGGGATTTTAAAGCTTTCTGCTGGAACAGCACTGGTTCCACATCGGTTCACGATGAGCGTCACAGTTTCCCTAAAATCTGTCTCTAGCTCTGGGATACTGCAGAAACTCACACATAACAAATCTTGCACAGAATATTCTACAGTAATCAACAGATCTTATAGCTCAAACTGTCCTTTTTTCTCTCACAGCTCTCTGACTCCAATGCTTCCCACTCAGTTCAACTCTTTGTCTCGCTCTTGCTATCGATCTCCATGCCGCCCTGCCCACTCCATTTGACCCTCTTCCACTTTCTTCTCTCACTCCTCCACATTCTCCTCTCTTCCCGACTTACTTTTGCACAATTCCTCTGTCTCATTGACTCATTTTCTAGTCCTTTTTTTTCTACATGTACCTCTTCACTCCCCCTCCATTTCTTCCCCCTCTCTCTCCTGTGTATCCTTCCCCACACAGCAACTGTCTCACATTGTTCTGCACTGCCCTGCAGCCTCTCCTCCTTTTCTCCATCATTCACATCCGTACTGCCTGTTTGTACTCCCTCTCTCTCTCTCTTTCTCTCTCTATCTCTCACCACTTTGCCTCGCCCTTGTAGTTGTATTTTACAAGGTTAAGTTATGATTTGTGGACGTAAACAACTTGAAGGCGTCCTAGGGGAGCACCTGCTGCTGTGCTCCGTTTTTAGTCCAATATGAAATGTAGTCCCGGTGCTGGACTGCATTCATGCCAGACTCAGATGTAAATGCCAAGGAGCCTTTGTGACAGAAGCAGGGGCCTGAAAAGCCATGAAAAGGAACAAGAAATGGAAAATAAGGACAGACAGGATGAAAAAAATGTGTTTTTGTGTTTTATTCATGTACATGCTAATATTGCTGCACATGTATTTCAATTACGTGTTTGTTTGTTTGCATGCAGATGCCACATTTTTGTGATAATGCAGAGTTGATTTGTTGCTAAAGTGCTTTTAAACACAGCTACATGTATGAACTAAACTAGGTTAGGCAGCAGGTGATCACTTTTCCAGTAGATTTGAGTAGTTGTGTAACCTGTGTTCTGAGCCTGAACATGAATGTCCTCCCGCCTCCTCCAGGGGGTCGTCAGGGAAAGATGCCGGTGACGGCGCTGGAGGCTTTTGACCTGGAGATGAAGAGCTGGACGCGCTACCCCTGCATCCCGAGCAGGAGAGCCTTTTCCTGCTGTGCTGCCAGCGAGCGAAGCCTCTTCAGCCTTGGGGGCCTGCAGCAGCCGGGGCCACATAACTTCTACTCTAGACCTCACTTTGTCAACACCATGGAGGAGTACGATCTGGATCAAGGTGAGACCCAACTATACAGTCAGTGGAATCATTAGGTGTCCTACTTTAATGATGTGAGCACACGGTCTAAAGAGCATGAAGCAAGTGAATTCAGGTCGTGTCCAGAATTTTAATGGTGGAAAAAAACAATACACGTGGTTTAAATGGTTGTATATATTCTATTATTTAATTATGAGAGTGATTTGGTGCCTGCACCATGGCAGGTTGCTATTATAAGATTTGCCAGGTAGTCAGAACGAACGCCTCTGTGCAGCAGAAACAGATCTGCTTGTGCACAAAGTGAAAGCTCTCCAACAATCTGCAGCAAACAGCAACAGCAGGATTTCCCCAAACAGGCCAATCTTATCTGACACCATTCCCTTACCTGGCTGCATGGATCTTCATGTTAACACTGTCCCAGCCAGAAGCTGCTAACCCATGTTACATGTTTAACAAAGCAAAAAAATCAAAAAAAAAAAATTACAGAAAGAATTTAAAAACCCCAAAGAATAAAGCCTCAGAATAACAACCTCATGAATTTAGTGCTGCAGGTGGCAGCAGCAGTCGCAGTGCAGAGGAGAGCCAGGGAGGAGGAACAGAGCAGCAGAGTGGATCTAAGACCAAGGTCCACTGAGTCCAGTGAAAACATCAGTCAGGTTTGCAGTTGAAGTGATAATGAGGGAAAACAAGAGCAATAAGCTAATGTGGGTTTTATTACTTGGTAACATGTTGCATTAATGTGGTTACTTCTTTTATTAACACCATAGTGTAAGGGATTACAGTTTGAAATCAGTAACTGCATTACACTTAGTAGTTCCCATGATGCTTCATTACTCTGACAGTGTGTGGGTTGTCTTGTTTGGTGTTTAGTGAGACTGATGAAGGGTTCATATCAGCTTGTTGGAGGCAGAGTGACTGTTAGAGGCTGCGTTGTTGTCGAGTTAATTTAAATAATCACTTTACTTTTACTACTTAAATCCTCTAAAGTGTCTGTATATAATGATAAGAATAATAACAGTGATGTGCAATAACTTTTACCATTAGTTAAGCAGAGCCTGTATTTGCCAGCCCCAGTGTTGTTAACTGCTCCTGGCTCATGGTCTGCACTGTAGTTGAAGCTCAGGGGAGAGGAGGGAACTTCAGTCTGGAATCGTAGCCTTGATTTACGAAGTTCACTTGAATTAGCCAAATAGCTAATTCTCTGATCTGGTCACCAGAGTCGCTGCTTCGGCGTCTTTCTCTGTTCTCGGCCACTTTGCGCACAACCTTCGTACTGATCTATTCCTGACAGGAGCTGCTCTACTCCTGCGACAATATTCTGTCTCAAATGTATTAAACTTATTGAATGTCCCGCATGAAGATGACAAATCAGTGTAATTTGCTCATTTATTTTCTTATGCTTCACTCTTACAGAAATACTAGTTTCCACATGATGTGTGCAATAACATAACTGATCTCAGAGCAGTAGAAACTGTCAAGGACAGTTAGCCTAGCACACGTTGGCTTATCTTTAGCTTAGGCGGTTTAGCCAGCTTTAACTGGCCTTGCTTGCCCTGCCCTTCATTGATAATAATTATAATGAATGAATAATAATAGTCTTTGTTTTTGAGCACTTTTTAAAATCCACACTACAAAGTGTTTGACAAAAGCCACAATAAAATTCATGAGACATAAAATCAATGGGCTTTAAAGAGAAGAAAAACAGAGAAAACAACTGACATAATTAGGTGTGTAACAACCACTACACAAGAACAAGGTCAAGCAGCAGACACTGGGGACAACAAAGCCACGGACCAGCAGAGGGAGAAAACGACTCTCCACTGACCGTGATGACCGCCAACTCATTTGAATGTCACTCAACAACCGTAGGATGACATTTGAGTGACCTACAAAAACAATGGCAAATGGCAGCTGGGGTGAAGTGCACGGCGAGAACGGTTCGAATCAGGCCCTTAAGGGCCGGGCTGAAGTCGTGCAGAGCTAGAAAAAAGCCCTTCATCAATGAGAAGCAAAGAAGAGCCAGGCTGAGGTTTGACCATAAGACCAAAAGGATTGGACCATCGAGGACTGGAGTAAGGCCATCTTCTCTGATGAGTCCAGTTTTCAGCCCGGTCGTCTAATGGTTAGACAGAGACCTGGAGAGGCCTACAAGCCACAGGGTCTCACCCACTGTGAAATTTGTCGGAGGATCGGTGATGATCTGGGGCTTCGGCAGGGCTGGAATTGGGATGAATCAATTCACGTACAAGGTTATCCTGGAAGAAAGCCAAAAATTCGGGAGAAATGTTGTCAGTAGTTTATAAAATAAAACGAAAACATTCATGTTACTCAAACACATACCTAAAAATAGTAAAAGCAGAGAAACTGATCATTTTGCAGCAGTCTCTTAATTTTTTCCAGAGCTGTATATGGTCATTATAGCATTGCTTAAACAACAACTCTAAGGGTGGCCTAAGACTTTTGCACAATACTGTATATATGGACACACAGTGGGATAGAACTGAATTGGATGGATACATGAGAAGAGCAGCTTCTCTTCTGCAGCCAAATATAACAGTTTGGTGTCTCGCAGTGTGTGCAATCCTATCCTGGAGCACTTTGAATTGAGTGGGAACATGATCTGTTCTGTTCTCATAATCCAACCCAAATACAGGAAGATTATGCATTAGTTGAGTCAGATCATATCAAAGCTGATGGAGAAAGTCCTTCTGCTGCACTACATTTCTGGCCAGCGAAACCAACACACAGATGCTGTCAATGGGCTTTTTGCTGACAAAGTTATATAAGGTAAAGTTACCGAATGAAACACGAGTGAGCAAATGCATAAATGCAAAGTGGGTAATAACATGACTCAGTGGTTTAAATATTCCCTCAAGTATTGTCAATCTGAGTGATTTTATATTGTATAATGTTAAACATCATGATATAGCTTTCACTTTAAGGCTACATTTTTCCTTCACTGTAGGGGATTACAACCCAGAATAGTTTTAATCATTACCTTGAAAACAGGAGCATTTGAGCTACATTAAGCTTTAATTAGCTCACATTATTATTTGTACTGTTGTGCTAGCATCACAACATCTGCTCCAAATCCTATTTTCAGCAGCACAGAGACAGAGCAGAGTGCCTTCCTCATGTATGTAAGTCTGTTATTAACAATAAGCAGACATCTGATATTTCAGATGTTTTTTTTTTTATTGAACTGCTCAGTTGTAGAGTATTTTCTGTCTAGACAAATGAAAGATAATCGCATCTCTGGTGTTCCATGGATTTTAAGTAAATTTAATTGGGATTATTATGGTTTAACTTTAATTTAACTAAGCAGCTACTGGTTAAAGGTTAAATTTGACACTGAAACAATGAATGGCCTGAGCCGGGCCACACACTTCCACTTCTGGATTGATTCTGCCTGTTATCCTCTGGTGATGACTGATAGCCAGAAGACTTTGCGTGTGTGCACCAGAATTGGTCCAGATGTGGAAGTAGGATCCCATCAGCCCCTGCAGGCGGTCTTGTGTGTGTCTCCTCTTCCCCAGCTCAGGTCGTCTAGCACAGGCCTGGGAGCTTGAGGGTTCACTGTCTTCATCTTTTCTAGCTCTTCTCTCAGCCCTCTGTATTTTTCCAGCTTCTTGTGTTCTTTCTTCCTGATGTTGCTGTCACCTGGGACTATTACATCCACCACTGCTGCCTTCTTCTGTTATTTGTCCACTAGTCTCTTCTGTACGCTGCAATAGTACTATACACACACACACACATATTGGGGCTCACTTGCACATTCACTTGTTCATTATTTCAAAATCCTTCAAAATAAACTGCCTGTGAGCAAGATCAGACTTATTATGAGACTCATGTAGACGTGGACTTGAGTGATTGTGGTTATGGCACAGTGTATGGCCACCTTATCGCACGCACATGACAAGTGCTATGTTCTCTATAAATTAGATTTTGAACAGTGGTATAGCAGCAAACAACTGTTCCATGTAAAGATATAAGGAGTAATGATGGCCTGAGCAGAGAACCTGTTTGTTTTGGTGTCCAGTCTGTCACTGTGTGCATGTTAATGCTTTACTTCTAGCAGATAGGTCCAAGTTCAAGCTCTGTCTCCAGTACTAGCAGTAGTTTATGTATTAAAGATGGTCACAGGCTGAGCGCTGACTCACTGTGGGAAAACCTATGAAGAAGCACCTGTATGTTCACACCGCAGGTGCTCTGCAGGTATGATGCCTGGATTATCAGAGACTCTAATAACAACTATAATAACAATTAGACACAGTCTGGAGGATGTAATGTTATTTCTCATCTCTGGCTTTTTACGGTGGCTCACACTGGCATTTTAAACCCTGGACTAATTTCTTTCATTTTTATTAGTTAAGCTACGAGCCTGCTGTGACTCTCACCTGGAGTTTTTTTTTTTATCAAAAATGTTGAAATTTGAATTACTTAAATTAATAATATAATAATTAAAGCGGGTCTATACATCTGTGGGCATGTAGCAAAATATGAGAGTGCAGACTTCAGAATGAAAGTGAAGTATGGGGATGATAGAAAACTTTGTCATTTGCTGAACAGCAGTTGCCTATTTCAACATACTGTAGAGGACACAATGTCGAAGTGCATTTCTTCATCCACTGAATCTTCTCTGTTCCCCGGAGTCTAAATGATGTTAGATTCAGTCAGGCAGAGTCTCAAAGTACCCTGCCTGAAAGTGTGATGATTCACAGTCTTATAGATGGATAGATGGCCATCGCTCACAGCTCTGTGCAATGAGTTGTGATTTGATCCAGCTTGAGTGGCATTTAAGAATTGCAGAAAAAGAAGAAAACTGAATTCAGACTTGAAAGAAAAAAAAAAGGAGCAAAAAGCTTGAAAGCGTGAAGAGACAGCAAATGACTCTGGCCCAGATTTCCAGTGTTTTGGACACGCAGCCGTTGGATGAGTGAACAGGGGTCTGGGCCTCTTCACCAAAGCTGTAGCTACTGATACTTTAGAGCACTGACTAATCTGTCAACACATCTTTTCATTTATTGACATTCAGGGCTCTACTTTACTTCACAGTGCAGTAAAGCGTGCCATACCCAATGTGCCCAGGGCACGCCTGCACGTGTTTGGTAATTTTCTAGCCAGAGAGTCCCAGAGTACCTATATATATACCCCATATATATATATATATATATATGGGGTAGGATATGAGAGAATACATTATCACAGTGTGTTAGAGGCTGTGATAATCATGGCAGCTTTCATCCACTTTGAACACAGAACTCTGTGGTGAGCTTTCCCAAGAGGAAACTTTATCATTGTCTATGTTATTGTAGGATGAAACTTCTTCTGTGTGATCTGTCAGTTGGGTTGAAAAAATCTCTTATCTGATTCAAATAAATCTTTGTTTGAAAAATCCAATATTGATTATAATATGTAGCTTTTCTGCCGGTTTTAATCCTCAGCAACAACTCACACTGAAACACACAACTCCACCCAACGCTGCACTTTGTTTTTTTTTTTTGAATTGAGTTTATGTGATTTTATGACTGACTCATTTGGTTTGTGTGTTTTCCTTTAAATGAAGATGGTGTGAATTACAACAAGTGCAAATTTAAATTCAATGTAGTAGTTACTACAAAGATGACAGACATGGGAACAATGTGCTGCCTGGCACAAAAAGTTAATTGTTGGAGATGTTGACACATGGTTGGTTGGTTATTACATCTGCTATGGCGCAATACTCACAAGCTTGTGAGAGATAGAAGAGGAGATATTAGTGCACGGTGAGTCACACAAAACCTTGGAAAGAAGAAAGGACCCCTCAGGAACTTGGCTCTTTGTGTGCAGTCTGTATGAAAACATTGTGGTGCAGTGGTAAGTGTTGTTGTGTCACAGCAAGAAGGCCCTGGATTTGATGTTGGCCCTGTGACAGATTGGCGACGTGTCCAGGGCGAACCCTGCCCTCGCCCAATGTTAGCTGGGATTGGCTCCAGCCTTCCTGCACCTCTGTATGGACAAAAGGTATTTCCATTGTGGCACTAGCTCACCTAAATGGTCTGCAGTCATCACACCAGTGTTTTTCCTGCTACGATGAGCCAAAATATCGGCTTTTGTAGGAGCCATATATTGGGTTTGTCTCCTCCTCTGAGCAACAGTGGGAGCTATGTAATGCAGGGATCCAGAGATGCTAAAGGGATCGCAGGAGATATTGGTTGGGGAAATAAGGAAACAGTTTTTGACTGTTCAAAGTCATTTTGACAAATCATTTTGTTCATTTTACTTTGTTGCAATTTTATTTGGAAAAAGCTCGATGATATGGACTTGTAAGATATTTTCTGCAAACACTCATAATCCAGGATAAATCCTGATGACTTTGATGATCCCTGACATTTCCTCTGGGGGGTGACATGCAGGAAAGAGACGCACTGGCTGGGATTCAAACCAGGGACACTTAGTCACAGCTTGTGTGCTCACATGCTACACAATCTAACCATTCAACTATCAACAGTCTTATCATTGTTAAATAATCAAACTCAAATCAATAATAGGAAATCAATTGGACATTTAACATTGGGAAAAAAATTTGAAACAGAGCCAACATACAGACACACATGCACACACACACACACACACACACACACACACACACACACACACACACACACACACACACACTCATACATAGTAAGTAAATGTGGTGTGTCCTCTGGTCATAGTGCAGCCAGGTGAAGAAGGATAATTATGTTCTGCAAATGAACTCTGGATTATTTAGTTGCTCATTGTTGGATAAATGAATTAAATCATACAAATATATTATTAAGTAGCTACACAGTGCAAGTATCTAAGCTCTGTGTGTGTGTGTGTGTGTGTGTGTGTGTGTGTGTGTGTGTGTGTGAGTCAGTGACGAAGCAAATACCCACGTGTTTTTGTGGAGAAATGTTAAAGCAGATGCTCAAGAGCGGGAGGCTCAGATTGTGCAGATGTGGGGATTATGCGGTTGCTCACTCGTGAAAACACCCTCCTCCCCATGTGAGGGTACAGTATTGTGAGCGGCTGATGTGTAAAATCGAGCCAGTCTAACCTCCATCCATCCACATTAACAATGCATCCTTTCACACCTCCCAGTGTCTGTCAGGTTTTGATAAGATTTGATTTATCCCTTTGCTTCTGTGAATCCTCTCAGTCAGGTTTAATGTCTTTGCTTTGAAGGATAATGGCCTTTTTTTCTCAACTAGGCCTCATTCTCACCTCCTCTCTGAGACGGAGCCCGGACTTGAAACCTGTGAAAATGCATCCACCACGGACTGTGTGTGGTTTAGGTGTGAACACAGCATTGTTGCCCTGCATCTATTTAGTAGTGAGAATAATAGTCATCATCATCACGAAGAGTGAGGTAAATACGAGGCTTTCAGTCCCATGTGAAGGTACATTATGAGTCGAGTTGAGTTAAGGCAGACCGGCCCAACATGTCAAACTGTTTAAGCTAGCTAACTACTATTGGCAAAGCATCTAACCCTCTGATCGCCAAAGTCGAAAATTGCGACAAACAACAATACTGACTAAAACAGACAATAGTTCCAGTTACAGAACCAAATCTCGTTTGTACTTTCTACCACTGCCTCTGATTCTGAAGGAGAATATCTGAGATTATTCTTTTGGTTTCTTTCTTCTTCTTAATCCAAGTCGGCATTAACTAATTGTATTTGCAGGCTGGGAGCAGTCCAACAAGTTTTAAACACACACTTGTTTAGTTACACATTCAGAACACAGAGCAACATCAGCATTTATTCCTTAATAGAATATTCTGTATTACTCAAAGAAGCAGAAATATAATTTTAAAAGCAAGGGCCAGGTTTCAGGGATGACCAGCATGTTGATATTAGAGCATCTGAATAATATGTTTGGAACAAGTCAATTATATTACAATAATAGAGACAGGAGAAAGGCTGTGAGCACAGTAAAAGACCTGACAAGACAATAGTGTGTCCAAACTTTTGACTGATACCGTATAAGAATTGAAAAATAAACGAAATCACACAAAGTGTTTGTAGTTCAGAGATTTTACAACAAGAGCTAAACCGTCCCAGTGTGTTACAAACCTTTATTAAAAAAAATCATGACAACAGTTCAGACTGTTTGATGCAAGAGCAAGAAAGAGTTTCAACCAAGGAGAGGAAACCTTACCAAAGTGAAAACACAAACGTCACTGATACGCTTCTTGCAAATGTCATCGTCCTTATGTTATAGCTTTAGGAAAACGATGAGGAATAGGTTTACCCAGGTAATAAATCAAGAGAGAAGTGGGGCATTTTCCCATAGACTTTAATACAAATTTGACTACTTTTGCATCCCTGATGGTCATTGGAAAGAATGAAGGTTGAAGGCTTTTCAGCATTTGCTTCACTTTTCAGTGTTTTTTCATTGTATGTGTGCTACATATGAAACACACGGAGCTTACATGTGAGCAGCCAAGCTGGACCTTCTGCTGTACCTGTCTGCTCTGTGAGTACGAGTTCATCATCCTTTTTTGTGCTTCTCTGGCCAGTATCTTCTACATCTTTATTATGTCCGAGACTTCATGTTTTATTTCTGCTGCTCCCTCTTTTATTTCTGGTGCAGTGGAGGGGGTTGGGGTGTGAATGGGCTCAACTGTGACTGACACACAGAGATTATACAAAATCATGGGAGCAGAGACACAAGCGGGCACCACGGAGCTGGCCATCAAAGCAGCAATAATAATAGCGACATATTCATATGCAGTGTGCTCCTGAGGCTTCGTACACACAACTCCACCCCCCACGAGATCGAACAAGGGAATAGAGATGAGGAGGTTTAACCAAGGGACGATCGCACGTGAGTGTGAAAGGGAGCTGTTGTGGGATTATGCTCTTTAATGGATGTTATAACCCTCTGGGCCTTTGCTAATACTGAGCAGGTTCATTACCTGTTCATTTCTGTACAGTCTGTGAAATGTTTTAATCATGGCGATTTGCATTTAAATGTTCCCCACATTAGCATTCAGGGCTGGTGAGCAGCGGAGAGGGACGCAGGGTTAATGGATGTTCGGCCGTTCACCGTGAGTAACAGATACAATATCTTCTCCTAACAGAGGCCACGGCAGAAGCAGCAGCATCTCGATCAGGTTCTAGCATGACAATGAGGTGATAATCACAAATGCTTTGTTGAACGCACACAGCCTGGATTTGGGTCAACACACCTGTAAACATTACTGGACAGAGTTCAATAATGAGAGACAGGCTGAGAGAGCTGAGATGAGAGACGGAGATCATCTGCCGAAGCCCACTGTGTTTCGCTTTGTAAAGTCCTGTTCACACCAGTGAGCAGTACAGCAAAGAGACTTAGTGATCCAGACCATGTGAGAAACCTAGTGATGTAACCTGAACTACTGCAGCTGGTGAGCTAATGCTAAAATGATAGCGAGCTGGGAACTTGCCAGTGCCATTCAGCTAGTCGAGTTAGCCAGTTAGCTTGTTTGCTAACAGGAAGCAGCACTCAGACTGTCAAATTAAAGTTTAAGGTGAGGGAAACAAGTCTATGTGGTGTTGTGGTGTTTTTGGGGCACAGGGTAATACCACACAATGTCAATTCAATTACTTCCTGCACTTTCACAGCAAAAATTAAATTATTCTTGAAATATACTGTACACAAACATTTTTAATTAAACACCTTCCAACCAGAGGATGCATTTAAATCTAGAGAGAAAAGACTGAAGCTTTAATGTGATGGAAACAGGAACGCCTGTAAAGCAGCCTGCACTGTAAATTATGATTGTAAACCTGTATCTGTTGTTGTATCCACTGCTGCTTTATTCTGGAGGAAGAGCTTCTCTTTCAGTTCTTTAAATCCCCGCAGCCACCTGAAGGCAGCAGGACACACATGTTAGTGAAAATGCAGCCTTACAATGTGAGATCCAGGAGAATTTAGGCAGCAAATGTGTCTGATTGATGGGAAAATACAATCAGTGTGTGGGCAGTTATAACACACGTGTGTGTGTGTGTGTGTGTGTTTCCACAGTGTTACATCCCAGCCTTTATGACTTTAAACTTTATGAAACAATGATGAACAATGAAAAATGAAAAGTGATTGATGATGTGATATGGCAGCCACTTCCGTTTTATTTGACATAATGTTTTCATCCTTCAGTATATTGTTTTCTGTGCTGTAAACACACATCTTGTGAAATACATCCCGGGACAACGGTTTTATTCAGCTCTTGAGAGACGTAGGCAGCAGCAGCCACAGGGGTGATCGAACTAAGCGACCCTCTGCTCAGCATGTATACTCTGCTATGTGAACATCTGTTTAACATGTCAGATAAGCAGAAAGTGAAGAAAGAACAAAGGCATTGGAGGGAAATATTTCATTATTTCCCTATCACTGTGGAAAGTCTAGTTGTAATTATTGTAGTTCTTACTAATTGCTGTTGTGAAACTCTCTGGGGGATTATCCTCATTTTGCTAATGTGTGCTGTTGTTCCAACCCACTTCTGCGAATAAGACTAAAGGCTAACTAATGACTCCATGTGGGTCTGTGTGATGTCAATTTCATCATCTTCCAAAGTCACACACACTGTTTCCTTTTCTTTTATAGTTTCATATTGTTCAGCCAAATGCAACAAAGAAGCTGTTCTTTGCCCACAGAAGGTCTCCACGTGTATGTGTCTGTGTTGTATCGCAGTTGTAATGATGTGTTTGGTAGTATGGTGATCCTGTGCTTCTTTGTGTCATGGTCACATGAGATAATCACCAAGGACATCATGACAGGAAACACTCCTCAAGCTGAGCTGAGCCTCAGAAGTCCTGTCACATAACTCACTCCTCTCTGTATCTATTTCTCCATATTATTGTTGTTGTGAAACGGCCAATGGGGAGTGGCTTGTTTCTCTGACTGTATAAAGATTTTATATAGGCTGATATGCGGCAGTCAAAACTTATGCTCTCTTTAATTTGAATTAACAAAAAAAAAAAAAAAAAAAAAAAAAAGAAGAAGAAGAAGAAAAAGGGAAAGTCAGGCTGCGTTTTTTTTTTTTTTTTTTTATATAGCCCTGTTGGTTTTGGGGATGTTTGGGAGTTAGGTCATCTGTGAATATCTGACAAGTTCAAATAAATTGAACAGTAAAGAGATGGAGGGGTGGAAAAATGTTGTATAAACTATATGATAGCACACAATTAATGTATCTATTTTATTTATCTATTAATTTATCTATTTCTTTACACATATTCCACGGCTTTTACAAATCTTATTCCACGTCCTCTATTCACTGTCACTGCTTTTTGTTATTATTTTTTAATGATTATTTTTAGTGCCTGTTAGAGCCACCATGTGTTTCTTAATGGCCAAATATGCCTATGAATTTTATGGTAAATGAAACCAGTTTTGCTCTCACACTGCACTGCTGAGAGCCACTAATGGAAAAAGAAAGGACCCTTTGATATCAAGGTCACTAACAGATGATCTGTGATCCCATCCAGACCTGGACTTGTAACCTATAAATTACAGGAATTATTACATTTTTAACTAGTATGGTTTTACTGTTCTTGTCATGTGATGCTACTCAACCAATCATTGTGACTCAAGCAAGTTTCTGAGATGCACACACAAGGGAGAAACCAGAGTATCTATAAAAGTGGACATAGACTTTAGGTCTAATAAGTGAAGCCAAAGCTGAAGAGCCTTAAACCTTCATTCTACTGGTTGTAAAAAGAAATCAGAGTGTATTGAAGTCTATGTGAAAATTGCTTTACTTCTCACTTGGGTGAATGAGTGGCTTGACACTTGGGAGAGACGTGACGAAATACAATAGTTTGAGAAATATTTGGGGAATGTTCAGGAGTGGGGAATAAGAGGTGAAGAGAAAAGTAGTTTTTAAAGCTGTTCAATTGAAATTGAATTAACAAAAAAAAAAAAAAGAAGAAGAAGAAAAAGGGAAAGTCAGGCTGCGTTTTTTATTGATTTATTTTTGAATGAAGCTCTCTGTTTTGTAATTATTCCTGCCCTTATTTCCTAGAAATGAGAAAAGAACATGTTTTACCTTTCAGACGTTTCCTCGAGGCAATATTTTCCAAATGGGCCTCTTTGAATTTTAATTGAATACTCCTGGTTTAGGGCATTAATACAATAATGTGTTCCCCGTTGCCTTATATTCAGTGGAGGTTTAAGGTGAAGTCAATACTCTACATCTCTTTTCTGAATCTTGTTCTCATTCACCTGTATCAAAATTTAATCATCACCTAAGGGTGGTCTACAGCTCTCCTTAGCTTAAAAATATCCCGTCCCGGTCTTGGCCATCTGTACCAGGTCACTGAGTTGATTTTATATTTTCTATCTGTCTCCTTTCTTGGCCAAAAAGCCATGCAGGCTTATTTGACTGAAAGTTATGGGTTTTGGAGCTGACACAGGTGATAAAGCCTCAACCCCTCCTGGCTGCAAAGCTGTTTCTGAGATGATGTGCCAATCAAGCGCACCCCCCTTCTGCTGTTAGGATGTAGGGCTTTGATCTGTCAGCTGACGTCTTATAGTAGGAATGTTGTGTCAATTCATTCTTTATTGTTTTTTCTTTCCTCCCTCCCTTGGATCTAAGCTGTTACAGGACTGATGGCTCAGGTTATCTGGTCAAGTGAAACCTTTACAAATTCAATTTTGAAAGGCTGAAAGATCTTGACCTTCACTGGTCATGTCAAAGATTTGGGACATTTCCAATGACTGGATTCATGAAGACAGATAGACAGGTTAATGTGTCTATCTGACTCTCTGTTCTCACATTGCACATACAGCAGCACGTTCACCATAGAAAAAGACCTTTATTTCTCCTTGACAGAGGTAGAGAAAAGCAGGCTGCTCATTTATAGCTGACGAGCGTTGATTCTGTCGGCTAAAATGACGATTGTTGCTGGCAGATCTTCATTAGCTGTGGCTAGCCCGCTAATTAAGCTAACGTCAGCTATATAAGTTTGTCTCCAGCTTCATGTTTAATGTTTCTAGCCGGTGCCATTTGAAATGGGAAAGTCGTCAGTATTAAAAGATGAAGAACTGCTTCAGAAAATATCTGGTTCTCAACAACTCTCAGTTTCTTTTTGACAAAAAACACCCAATCACACAGCTCCTTGTAGCCATTGGCAACGGAAGTTAAAGATAACAGTGCATCATCACAAATACTTTCAAGGCCCATGGGTATTGTAGTATTTAGAGCAGTCTGCCATGCCAGAATTACACACCGACCGAGCTGAAATACTCACATTGTCATCCTTCTGGTTTGCAGCTACTCAGGAGCACAAACGCTCACCAGAAACTTCTCCTGATTCTAAACACTTTTAGAGAGAATCCAAAACTGTAGAAGTAAGTGAACAGATATATTCTTATTTACTTCATTGCAAGAAAAGCCCACATTAGAGCCATAAAAATGTGTATTTTCACAAAACATTTCACCACTCACAGCATTATTTGTAACTAATCCACATTTCACAGTATGTGCTCCTTGTGTCAACACTGATTAACAGACAATTACACAGTAATCACCTCAGCTTTTTTTATTAGGAGTGTCTGTTGATTAGGAGAGAGCTTTAGCTTCCGACATGTCAAAGAAAAACCGAGACCGGTGACTCACTTTTATTCCATTTCATTACCAAAAGTGGCGCTCCAGTGCTCGTTCAGGGGCTGTGGCGGCAGTGAAATGCAACAGGTCATCATCACAGTGATTTGTTTTCCTCCTACACGCTGTACTCACCTTGCAGCACGGCAGCAAAGATGCGATGCTGCAGACACATCAGTATGCAAATGAACACGCCGGCTTTATGGTAATCAGGCTCATGCATATTTAACTGATCTAAATGACGACTGCTGCAAACAACAGTAATTATAATAAGTATGAAGCTCTTTCGCTGCAGAAAAGGCTTCACATATCTGCTGTTTAAGCATTAGACTTAAAGAGCAGCTTACTGCTCGGATTATTATTGGATAGGACATGCTGTCACAGTAAGCCTATAAATTGACCCAAGGGAGTGCTGTTGTTTGTGTACGTGGCTGTGTGTCTATGTATGGAAAAAATTGTCATTACAGTGAAGATTCCCAGCTGTGGTCAAATCTGTGTGTCTCGGGGGGAGAGGGGAGAGAACGGAGGTTAGGGGATAGAAAATAGATTCTTCGTTTGTTGGCTGGTGACACTCAAGGGTGATGATACACTTTTCTGATGTGCGCATAATAGCCACCCCATGTATTGTGTGTTCCTTGGAACCATGCTTTTGTGTGTCCTCAGAAATGAATGCCACTTGTCAGCAGGATGCAGTGAAGCAGGGGATCGATGGGGGAAATACACCAGGACGTGAAAGTGAAGTCAGCAGAACATGGATGACAACAACACTGGGAGAAAGTTTTGAAAAGAATTTCTGTTGCATCTTCTGCAGTGATCAACGTTGCTGTTCTGATAACCACCATGTTTAATTAGCTGCTTGAGCAACACTTTTCTATGCATATGCATTTGTAAAAAGATAAGCCTGTTCTGGGGGGTTTTCTGCTAACTTGTCTTGAACAGCCACAGGATGCTCTAATCATTCAGATGAAGATAATGGCAGAGGCTCTTCTCAAAGCCACTCCCTCTAGGTTGGAGTCATTTTAATGGGAGCGAAGGTGGAAGTCATGTGACCTTATTATTGAATCAACTAAGTGCAAAGGAAATATTGCACCCAAAATGTTTTAGCTGCCTAACCCCGGTCTAAGGAGCTTCTCCCCATTCTCTACAAAACTGTGGGTGCAGGTGTCTGTTTTTCATCTATTTGAAACCAGGAGTGCAGATTTACACATGGCTCTTTTTTTAACCCTATTAAGGCGTCATAATAAAAAAATCTTAACCCGTAACATTAAAAATACCAAATTTGTCATGGACAGATTGTCGAAAGCAAGTGCTTACAAACTCTAGCATTGAACGTGGATGTAATCCCAACAAATCTGTCCTGTCTTTTAGAACCACACATGCAAGTGTTTTCTGATCTAGTCCCTGACTGTATCATTTTTCTGTGCCTACCAAAGCTGTTGCAAATAACTGCTGAAAAATAAAGCAGTTTTATGATGTGACAACAAAGTAGCCAAGACCTAGTTGATTCAGGGAAAGATTGTGGTTAATGGACAAAAACTTATCAAAACTAAATAATTTTGAATTTCTTTTTGATCTCATGAAGCTCAGGTTTTATAGTTTCCAAGGCTTGGACCGAGCTTGGACTGAGACCACTGACCAACTGACCAACTGACCAGTATCAGTGGAGCTGTTACACAATTACCATTTAACTAGCTATAGCTGTTATGATCTACCTCCGGTGACACTGCTTGTGTGTTTCATATAAAAAACAATGTGGAAACATAAAAGATTTCACTCCTCCCTATAGACTGTCTATAAAAGTGGACGTGGTTGGGGCTGTAAAGTGAAGTTGGGTGTGAAAAGTGAAGCCAGTGCTGAGGAGCCTTAAACCTTAATTCTCTCTAATGACCATCAGGGGGCGACTCCACTGGTTGTTAAAGAAGTCAGATTGTATTGAAGTCTATGGGAAAATGTCCCTACTTCTCCTTTGATTTATTCCTTCATTAAACATTTTCCTGTTGAGTTTATGGTCTCAGTCTCTAGTTTGAAGTCTTCAATACAACATGATGTTCATTTTTTAAATGATGGTCCATTTAGAGGAAAATAGACCATAAAGCAGGGGATGAATTAGGGGGCGTGGCTGTGTGTGGGGTGTGAGGGTGTGACTGACAGACTGTACCACCCAATCAGGATAGAGCAGGACACAGCTGTTAGGACCCAGCCCTTTCATTCTGTTACATTTCCCTCGATACATGAATGCGTTTGTGTGGAGAATAATGTGTCTTGTGCTGCTCCTCAGGCTCTGTAGACCTCAACCTGGGATCCTCCCTCTCCAGGCTTATGGGTTGCCCCAGAGGACCAGCAGCTAATCAGTTGGTTCCTCCTGCTCACCTGCAGCATAAAAGGCCAGAGGAGCTGCACTTCACTCTCTCTCTTTGCCATGCAGCTGGTTGCCTGCCTGCTGAGCTATGTTTAGTCCTTTGTTTGAAGTTTTCATTGTCAATTTTATGTTAATGCAAGAAGCCTTGCAGGGAAGAGCTGCCATTTTGTTTCATTTAATTTTTCTCCTGTTTTGGGATGGACAGGGAGTTTAGCATCATAACTTTTATTTCTATGCTAGTTTGGATCTGGGCTTTTCTTTGCATATTGTTATGTTTGTTGGCCTCAGCTCTCCCTGATGTTTTTGTTACAATGCATCTTGTTCGGACATTGACACCTTTATTATATTTCTGCCTCACTCCATTTCACTCTATACTCCCTGTGTTACTTACTTAATGTTGCCCTTTGATATAAATCTACAGGTGTTAAATTGTCCAATATGAACATAATTCCTGGGCTACTGTGCAGTTGAACTACCAAATTAAACAAGTTAATGGAACATACACACTCTTGTATCACACACCCAATAAACAAACCCCAAGATGGAGGCTGTACACAGATAAGGTGCATAATCCAGAGCTGACATCTAAAGCACATAATTGCACAAGTATCACTTATGTGATGGACTTTTATTGTTACCTTTCTGGGTTAACTTGTTCCTGTAAGTACTAAAAAACTTTTGTGACCTTTTGTGACATGGATCCCATTTCATATCAAGTATTTAACTGTCAGAGGCATAAAACGCAGACAGTGTGCTTTTCACAGCAGCTCTGTGCCTCTTCAATTAACCATTCACAAAGACAGAAATACTGGCTTTGAGTATATTGCAGTTTCTTTAAACAGTAAGTGGGTAATACACAGCTCATATCAAAGCCGCTATATCAGCGCAGAATGTAAATTCAGCGATGACCTTGAGTTGCTGACTGCAGGGCTCTGCACTGGAGATGTTTGGAGAAAGACTTGACATGCCTGACTGCGCCAGGGACTCATGGACAGACTCACGTGGAAAAAAAAACACACTGGACTTGAACACAGCCTCTTAATCTCTCTATAGGCAGCACTCCATCATCTCTTGAGAATGACCTTGTCAGGATAAAGCGATTTGTTTCGAGCAGCATGTCCTCTACCAGAGTGTTAAGACCAGACCGACAATCCTTTTGCCTTTGGCTTTCAATCTTTCACCCAAAGTCTCACTTGCATCTCGAGCTATGTAGCCATACAGATACTGTAGATTTGGTTCATCTGCAGAGGTTACGAGAACTGTGTGTCTGAGATTATTTCCATTTACCTCCAGTAGAATTCACAGAAACCTCCAATGAAGTCTGATCACAGTGAGTTCTTTGGATCTACTTGAGTGCAGGTGGAAAGAGATGTTGAGGTCCCATGTGTCAGTCTGTCAGTTCATCCCTCGACCCACCACTTGGGTCCAAACTGAAATATCTCAACAATTTTCATGAGACACAAAGGCAGCATCTTAATGACTTTAGTGAGCACTTGACTTTCCCTCTAGTGCGACATGAGGATGACTCTTTCATTTTGTCTTTTATCCATTGATTTTTCATTAAGTCAAGGGGAATGATACATTTACTTGTGAATTTTAGTAATAACTCAGATTGCTATGGGGATGTGGAAAGTCGGTGGAAAAATTAGCATTAAGAAATTAGATCTGAACTACAGCCTCAGTCTGATGCAGTCAGACTTACTTTGCATACCTAAGTTTAAATACCACTAATGGATAATAAAATGAGATAGTAGTGACATTGTAAATAGAGTATGAGATAACTAGTTTCTGATAAGTGAACTTACACTTACACAGAAAATTGTGATGTCCTTGAATGTAGCAGAACCCCTTAGTTTCCTGATCACACAAAAACTGGGCATTGAACAAACCAACGGAAAGTAGGTGTAGCCTGCTCGTATCTTTGATGTTATAATAGAATAACATTTTACACAAGATTTTTTTGAAATAAAAATATATACTAAAACAAAGGTATACTTTAATAAACTCACTGCTTGGATTTGAATTGGTTTACGCATTCATGACCAAACGTGCTGCTGCCCTCCGCCACTATCTGAACACAGTTGGTACCACAGCCACAGAGAGCCATGGCCACTTCGCATATCTCACTCATTTGAGCTTTTAAGCACCTTGTTTGGAAAATATAAACACAGTCTCTGAAGTGTCCTAAGAAGTTGCTAAATCTAGTGAGAAAATCTTTGGCAAGTTGACAACACTACAAACATAAAGGGATTTAGCTTTTTGTAGTCCGGTGTAGTGTCATGTTAGGATGAACTGTAATTTTTAAAATCATAATTTTGCCTCTATTTGACAGCAGTAAATATATAGACATTAAGAACATGGCGCTACAGAGAGAGAGAGAGAGAGAGGGGGCACAACGTTCAACAAAGGTCCCCCAGCCAGAAGTTGATCCAGTGCGTTTATACTCAATGGTTTACCTATTTTTTTTTGTTCAGTTTAGTGTAGGCAGTTGTGAACATTAACAGTCTGACATTTTGATTCCAGTGCAAGGTGAAACGAGGATGGATGGGCTCAGAGTAAATGTCTGGCTAAACTGGAAAACGTAACGCCCCTGATGTTAGACCTAGTAAATATCTTGTTGACGATTCTAATAGATGAAAGTCACCTCAATTGTCTTGTGTTAGCAGCAGAAACCTCAGAGACAAATATCTCATTACCTGAAGAAAAAAAAAAAAACGTCTGCTGATTAGACACTGAGGAATAAGAACATATACTCTTTTGGTCATTATGGTCCATTCCTTCACTCACTGCCTCCAGATGTTAGGAAGTTAGCATGCTAACCAGCTAGCCCTGGCCCGTCCCCTCACTTTCCAGCAGTGACGCGCTGTAGATACCAGTCTGACCTTGAAGACGTATTGTGCACATTAAAACCTCGTGTCCTGACGATGGCCAAAGGCAGCAGGGAAAACTAGTCCAGGAGCGGTCACAGTATGACCTGTATAATATTTACTGAGCAGACTGACATTAACAGCATGAAAACATGTTGACAAAGCTGTGGTTCTCTCTTACAGTGCGTCTCTTATCTCCCTGTGTGTGTGTGTGTGTGTGCTCACACATGTGAACACACACGTGCTGAGAGGCTAATGGGCACAGACGTGGTCTGGACTGGCCCCCGTGGGTTGTATTTCACACGGTAACTGAGCCACTTTCGGCTTCATCCACGTTCTCATGGTCACGCTGTTGGGTGGAGGTGTTGGGGAGTGTTTGAAACAAAGGAGGAGAGATAGCGGGAGAGAAAAGGTGAGAGAGTCCATGTGACCTCTGGAAGAACAACCAGTGAGAAGATGTTGGTTAGAAAGAGTGAAATTGAGACAAAAATGGGTAGAAAGATCTCCGTCTCCATTTCTTCATTCCAATCCAGAGTGGCTTTAAACTGCAGCTGTCATCTCCACTTTTTGTTATTCAGTCTGCTCTGAATCTGATATTTTCCTGTGATTGCAGAGATTTCTAAATAGATTTGTTAGGCCTCCTGCTGATTACATCTTTTTCTATTAAGCCACTGTCTGCAGAATAATTATGGTGTGCAAATCTTCCTCGCCGGAGGGAGAGAGGAGAACACAGAGGTGTTGAGCGGTGACTCAAACCCTATCAGCTGTTGTCAGACCCCCAGACACAAAGACCTGTTTTTCTCCCTATGAATCATCTCTGCCATGTTTACATTTTCCTCTTCATATCTTCTCTTTTCTGCTCAGTGAACTGGTTTCAATATTTCATGTTTGGGTACAAGATATTGAATCTTTTCCCTCCAGCTTTTTAATCAATCTTTTGATTTCTCTTGCCATCCAAAGCTTTATACATTGGTGACAGTGGATGAGAGACAGGTCAACATGTATGACTGTTAATAGACAGACAGAGCTCACTGGACTCTCACCGGTCAAAGACTAAATCAATTATTATTATTCCTCCAGGCGAATACAGATAATTATTTAATAATATTGTGAGTTTGTACAGTTTGGTGCTGATCTCACAGATGTGTAGGATTCAGCCTTGGTGGAGATATGAGCTCCACTATGTGTCTTTCTATTGGAATTGCATCTGTTCTCCTCTGCTCTGTCCTACTCCACTACTTTCTTCAGCTTCCGGGTCTATACTGTTGCAAATGCATACACAGACAAGATTTAAACTGAAAACCCACATAAAATAGTTGGTATGTGACAGTGGCAGAGGATCAATCCTGGCTCCTCCAGTCCACACGTTGACGTGTCCTTGGGCAAGATACTAAACCCCAAATTGCCTCTGATGGCTGCTCCATGTGTGTGAATGTTAGAGGCTCGATGTGTAAATGTAAGCACTGTATGAATGTGTGTGTGTGTGTGTGAGTGAGTGAGTGTGACTTGCATTTTAAAGTGCTATGAGCGCGCAATAAGATGAGAAAAGTGCAGTACAGGGAGTCCACTTAGTGACATAATGATGGTGAATGAACTATGCATGAAGGTAGCATGTAAACTATAACATCTCAAAATCATGAATGATCTGATCTAGAAAATTTTCAGAGGTAAAGACCTCTAGGAACCTAGGACCTATCAAGGAAACTACAACAGGAATTTGAACATACTTGCTGGATTATGTTCTGAAAAGGCAGCATCTTTGTTTGACTGAACAATGTGTTACACTTGTCACTGGCAGTGTAGTCACCAGGGGGAAGTTGATGTGGGTGGTGGATGTATTAAGTGCATGACAGTCGCACCAGAGACTGGATTCACATTCACAGTCACATCTGTGTTTAGGGTTTAGGCAAAGATTGTGGCTTTGGTGTGAATAAACATGTTGTGTCTGAAGTCCAGAAGCTTTTTTCTGCATTAAACCAGACTCTGATCTTTCCCCAAACCTCATCCAGGTCAGTGGATATTGGATACTGCATGAGCAGAAACAAATTCATTGTGCAATATATAACAACACTAAAATAAAACTCAGGGACCACCTAACTCCCAAACACCCCCCAGACAGGACTACTGCTACAGTAGTGTTGTGCTGAGGTTGTAATAAAAACTGATGTGGATTTGCAGCAGAAAAGATTCCAGCTGACTAGGAATCAGAAATAATATGATATAATATAATATCCCCTCAGCCATCTAGTCATTGCTATGAGATGCAGGGCTTGAGCCACACTTATTGCAAGAGTGTGTGCGCTTGAACTCATATAGCTAAGAGTTCACCACCACCACCAGTTCACCGGCTAGCTAACAGTTAGCTAACTGTTAGCTTCATCCACATTTCCTCTTTAATGTCAGCTGATCATTTCTGACATATTTCATAAAACATAAACTGTGGACTGACGAAGCTACGTGAGGAGAGAAACGGTCGGTTACACTGAAGAACAACACTGTAAAACAGACAATTAAATCACTGTGAATTTACATATGAGTTGATTTAATATTGAAGACAACACATCATAATGTAGTGACTGATGGTGTCCTGATGGATCCAGGTGGATGCTGAGGAGTTTGGAGAAACCAACAGAGTCCTTGCACATATAGTTGATATCTAAGAATTTATACGCCGTCTATCAGATGTCTGCAGGAATCTGCTTGGCATTACTCTGATTCATTCGCGTTGGCCATCATTTTCTTCTGGAGACATCAAGTTTTCAATAAATTCTTGATAAATAAATCTAAGCACACAGTGTTTCCTTCATGTCAATGTCAAACTCACACAGAGACATGTGATATGTAATATTTGCCCTGCTCTCTCTGGGTGTGGTTTCATATTCTGTCCAGCAGCTGACTCACTGATTGATTTGTACATGTTTGTACTTGAAAGGTCATTCACAGTACTCTGAGTGCACTCTGCCTGCACTCACCAACTACATGAGCAAAGGAAAATCAAAGTGGAACGGAATTACCAATCGTGAGAAGATGAGTTGATCTGTCAGTAGTTCAGGAGCTGCACAGTTCAACATATGGTTGTGACTGTAGAACTGATTAAGCCTACATCAACTTGAAGGCCCACCCACTGAGCATGAATATTTATAGGATTACTGAGAGGCCATGGGGGCTCATTAGCAGGCTGAGTAGAAACCCACAGTTTGTGTCTTCTCCCCGTCACCACTCTGCTCCTCAGTGTCCCTGAACGCCCTCCTGGATAAGACTGAGCCACAGTAATCACTTTGTCCAGGATCATCTCCAAAATGAACTGGGCTATGTTCACCACGCTCACATCCAGCTCAGGCAGCCGTCCTCCCGCTTCATGTGGAGCCACCTGAGGTGCAGAGGGATTCGTCCGTCGTTTCATGAACAACTGCATGCTCTTACCTCTGCACTCACAGGAAGTTTCCTAAGCCCTGGTGGGTGTATTGCTTCTCCTGATTGCTTTGCACATCCTCTCAATCCTCATAAGACATTTGGATTAGCGCATTGATCCTTATAATCGATTGCAGAGTGCTATTAATCAAACTGGCATTGCAGAGACTGCCTCAGGTTGTACATCCACGAGTGTGTGTGTGTGTGTGTGTGTGTGTGTGAGTGGATGTGATCTGTCTGTCCAGGATGCAAATCCAGTTGTAGAGAAGAGGCGAATAAATGCTCACTTATCAGAGAGCCAGATAAGGGTGGTGGGGGGATTGGGGTGAGGGAGGGGCTTTATGTTGCAGCAGAAAACCTAGTTAAGTGAGGAAAGAACAGGCAAGACAACAACAGTTTTGAAGGCTTTTTATAGCAGCATGTAATGTGTGATTCAGCAGAGCATTAAAAAGACCTGCTGAGAGATGGTGAGTAGCTGCTGGATTTACTGGATGTAGAGAAATAGAAAAACATGTTTTTTTAGTTCCTGTGGGGGAATGACTAATCACGTAGTTTTGTTTTTTTTAATTATAAAATACCTTTCCATAATGGTTCACTGGTCCATATTACAGCATCTGCATGACTTGTCTCCATTCAAGTTATAACATGTAACTTTTTCACATTAAATTATATTGAAACTATATGTTCTATATTTTGCAGAGTTGTGTTCTTAGCGCTATCCCAAATGTTTTCATCAACTCTCGAACTTGACAAATCTGTGATTTTAATCTGGTCTGTTTCATTGGTCAATGATATCATATCCCTGATGCTGGTCAGTGTTGCTGTTGCCTGCCCAAATCCAGGTCCAGACAAGGATGAGTGAAGCGAGGCAGCAGGGTTTGGTAACCGTTAGCATCTTTGCACATATTTTTGATATCTAAGAATTTATACGCCGTTTATCAGATGTTTTCCATAAATTGGTGATAAAGAATCTGAGCTCTTGGCAAATGTATTTTCTTCAGCTCACAATATTTCCTTCATGTTTGACTCCTACAATGTCAAGCTCCTAGATGATAAAGGTTCCTAAAGGGTGAAGAAACTGTTGTCCACTGGCTGCCATTCTTCACACTATCAAGCCCGCAGAAGCGTATGTGCTTCCAAAAATCACATCATGTTTTGATCATTACAGACATGCTGCTTTTTTCTTAAACTAGAGAATCAATTCTCTCTAACAAGCTCAGATTTGTCTGTGTTTGAAACTTACTCACTTTTGAAACTTACTGTTGCTACACTGGATTTGGATTTGGCATGTCTGCTTTACTCCTGTGTGTTTATCCATTGATTCTCATCTCATCATCGTCTAACCCATCTTGGCTAGTGACGTCTAGTAAATGGGATCAATCCTGTATTTTTCTGATCTCAGAGTGAGGAGAAGTTGCTCTGAGTTTATTGTAGTGACAGAATAAAGACAGAGAGACATGGACAATAAGATATTTAGAGCATTAGAGGCTTTGGAGCTGATTTTTCATCATTACTGCTCCAAAGAATGAGCAGATAAAGAGAGAAACTTCAAATCAGCTCTAGAACAACACAAACACATGTGTGGAACTTTGTGTGTTGAAGTTTTCTTTGGTTATTATGGTTTTATAAGGACTCTTACTTACTCTTGCTACTCCTCATCTTCATTGTCAATAGACAGATATGAGAGTATTTATCCACATCCCTGCAAGGAAATGGACAAGCCTATTTCCTAAAATGTTAAATTATTTTTCTTAATTCATTTTTGTTTCTTGTTTTCTTTGGTTATTATGGTTTACAGTGTTTTTATCTAGAAAATCAGGAAAAATTCTATGTGTTTTTAGTTTTTTTTCTTGTTTTATGAGCTACTTTATTGAGTGACATATATAATTAGCTGATTCTGAATATGTGGATCACTTGGTGAAATGTTTAAAAACCCATTAATGTGGGTTTAAAGGTGTTAATATTTACTACTGTCAATCTATACTGCTACTGTAGTATTTTCTAATAAAAATCCAGCTCTGCTTCTATAGCTATGGTATTTCTGCATCCTCTGACACTAACTTGAGGGAATGTGACTGGTCTTCAAGCTGCTGTCTGACTGCTCCTTTGCCCGTTAACAACAGATTATTTATGCTCATTTATCTGTGTTCAGCCTGGTTTTAGTTTGCCTGTCGCTGGCTGAGCGACTGCTGGCGTCACAGAAGAAGAAGTCGATGCGTCTCTTTATATCCTGTTGATGAAAAGTCTTCCTACCTGCGTGCGCCGCTCGCTGTGGATTCATCATCAGTCCTGTCAGCCAGCAGATGCAGATGCACTCGACCATATGTTCACGCCGTAGACCTTGATGTAGCTCACTTGAGCGTGTAGGGACAACAAAACACTTCTGACAGTGATCAACCTCATTTTCAACACCTTTGATATATTAGAGTTATTTCTCTTTCTCTCATTCTGCAAACACTTTCAGTGATGAATCACATGCTGAGATAAATGTTTATGTCTGACTGGTGATACTGTTATGTCTCAACAGTAAGATTTACAGGAGAATATGGGGCTCTGCTGACATACATGGTATCTAAAATACAGATAATGCACCACTGAGCTTGTCTTACAGGTGGAAAATGTACATGTAGCTCCAAATGAATACATTTCAGTCAAATCACCAACTTCACTGGAGTCAGAGGCTGAAGTGGCAGATGTGTGTGATAACAAACTGAAATACCAAGATGTCAGATCCCAGGAAAAGAGTAAATTTAGCTTTAACTGAAACTGGGTGTGTCTGTGTGGGCTCCCTTTGGGTACTGAGGCCTCCTCCCACAGTTCAAAGACATGTACTTTAGGTTAATTGATGAGTCTAAATTTCCCAGGTGTGAATGTGAGTGTGAATAGTTGTTTGTCTCTATATGTCTCTACAGTATATGCCCTGTGACCCTGCACTGATAAGCAATAAAGATAACGCATGGATGGATATAACTGGATGTGGCAGCAGTTGCAGCGGTGGAAAATTGCTGACATTTAGAAATGCAAATTCATATTTAAGGTACCTGATTCCATTTTATGTATCTTCTTAGTTCTACCCCACAGCAGTTTGGAGGAAAACATTGTTCTTTCTACTCCCCTGCATTTATTTTATTTTTTATTATTAAGATTTTACATAAAAAACATACATGATGAGATTAAACCCAGCGGTAGTTAAATACTTCAATAACCTCAACTATCAACAGCAATATAATTCTAATTCTAATTTTTGCATCAGTGATAAAAATATCAAATTATCTCACTTATAATTGAATAAATAACACTTCCAGGATGCATTTTCTGTCTTTAATACCTCAAATTTGGATACTTTAAATATATTTTAATCGTGTTATTTATGTACTTTTACTGAATTAACCTTTTTTAATGCTGAACTTTTCCTTATGGAGTATTGCTTACCTCCTGAATCTGGATACTTTCACCACCTCTAGATCTGTAGATTATCTTGGATTATAGGTCTGTTTTAAAGTAACTATGGATGAATGGTATGCAAACTAAAAAAAATCATAATGTGATGATGTTGGTAGTCATTATTTTAGTCATATTTGCATTAGATTTTTACTGAAAAACATAAAGATGATTAGTCATGTATCAAACAAAGATGTTCCCTTATGTGTGGAGGATATGATTTGAAGGCTGGGCATCTCTGTAGCACCACAGTCCTTCATTTATAGTCTGTGAATTATATAATATTTTGATTCATTGTTCAGCCCTAGTCGGACGGTGACTCTGGGTCTGTAAAGTGAAGCCAGTGCTGAAGTGTCTTGAACCTCAGATCAGAAGAGCAAGGTCAGATCCACCCCTCATTCCTCCTTCACAGCTCCACCTTCTCCTCCAAATATGTTTTTTCTGGTTCCAAAAAACCAAGACGGCCGACAGACAAATTACAAACTTGAGGCTTCAAAACAAACAAATGGGTGGGTTGACACATCAGCAGTTACTGCAAAATTCGAACTGCTGGTTTTTCAGAAATGAAACCTTTCAATGGCAAAATATTTATAGAGTAAATAGGTGTTTGTGATTCTGATCTTACATATACAACATATAATCACTGTATTTTGGCTTTGCAGAACAATTTACCATTAAATTGTAAAAGTGTATGAACTCCATGAGCAGCTCAGACATGCAGCAAACATGGTTTATTTTCACCAACATTCCTGTGATTGCATCAAAGAAATGAACATCTGCTAACTGGTGTCTGGTGAGTCTGTGAGTTGAGATCACTTGCAGAGTAGCGGTTTGATTTGTGTCTGAAATAGTCAGTGCATTTTTGGCTGTCTATCAGAATGTGATCTCAGAGAAGGCCTGCTGCCATTATCACCTCATTTCCTTCCCATTTCCACCTCATGATGACATTTGGAAATGGGGCAAGGTGGGGTTCAACTGCATCCCTCCACTCAGCTGATATAATGTGTGTGTGTGTGTTGGAGAGTGTGTGGGTTTTTGATGCACAGGTGAAGTGCTGGTGTCTGGGAGGGTGAAACAGGAGAAAGAGGAGGATTGATTCTGAGCTTTAAATAAACACTCTCTTCTCTCCTGCAGCTGAGTCCACCAGACAGTTATCTGCCCCACACGTCACTCAGCTCCCCAGCTCTCGAACACCACCACAGACAGTGAGTCTAGGCATGTCTGTGTGTGTGTGTGTGTGTGTGTGTGTGTGTGCAGGTGATCAATACAACGGCGATAGCAGGGATGTCAGCCAAACTAAATTATGGCCTACTCATTCCTTTTCCCCAAAGTTTGTAGTTGGCTGGGGTAAGAGAATTAATAATTTCCCCTGACAAATGGCAGTGTTCCCTCCTCAAAGTGGCTCATTTGTCCTCCTATAGGTTAAAGCAGCAGAGACAAATGCTGCATGCAGGTTTTCCTTTTTGTATCGGAGAATGTTTCTCTCTGCCTCTTGCTCTCTTTGTGCTTGACAAGCTTTGTGAGAAACTGTGTGTGAGAATGCACACGTCACAGGCTACACACACACACACACACACACACACACACACACACACACACACACACGTCTTTCTACACTCACAACACTTAAAAACAGATTTGATATATTGAAACTGAGAATCCTCAATTATAAATAAAATTTTAAATTATCTTTATTTTGCATTTTTTTTTGTGATAACGTTTTGTGATAAATTGCCTCTAGTGATTTAACTTGTTTAAGTTTGAAAATGGAAAATATCTGAGCGTGTGGAGTCAGAGAGAAGTGAGCTTATCAGACTCTGTATCCCGTGCCTCATCTGTGCTCGATACCAGCAGTTTGCCGCCACCAACACTCCTGAATCTCGAGCTGAACTGTGGACTCGCTTTGTCAGTAATGGCTCCACGTTTTGCATGAAATAAAAATGACATTACTCCTGGAACTGATCAATTCAGGATCAGTCTTGTGGCTGTGAATTATCTGGTGTTTGTGTTAGTGCTGTTTTTTTATACCCACACTTCCACACACTTCTCAGTCAATCAGTGGAGCTCTGCAGAGGCTGATCTGAATCCAGAGATAGCCGAGACAACAACACAGTCATGGCTGTTTATCTGCAGACAGAGGATGAGCAAAACAGTGAAAGTTAGGAGGTTACATGCCTGTTTGTAGCCTCAACTGCTCACTCCTCTCTTCCCGCACATCTGCGCTATGTTTGCATGTTATCTGGTGTTTCCATTTTCTACGGCTGAATAGCTGATCTGTTGCAGCGAGCATATCTATTAGTGAGCTGCTGGTGGCTCTGCCTGCCCCTCCTCTGAGCCAGAGATTACCAACTCTGCAACTCTGCCATTACTTCTCTTACAGCCAGAACTACAGCAGCACTGCAACACATTTATGTTATCTCTAAAATATTCCTCTCCTCTCCTCTCCTCTCCTCTCCTCTCCTCTCCT
>CM076651.1:24872305-24900611 GCA_038496675.1 Rachycentron canadum
CCTCTCCTCTCCTCCCCTCTCTTCCCCTCTCCTCTCCTCTCCTCTCCTCTCCTCTCTTCTCTTCTCCTCTCCTCTCCTTCCCTCTCCTCCCCTCTCCTCTTCTCTCCTGTCCTCTCCTCTCCTCCCCTCTCTTCTCCTCTCCTCTCTTCTCCTCTCCTCTCCTCTCCTCTCGCCTTTCAATGATTACAGGAAATCAAATTTACTAAATGTATCTAGCTTCTGGACACGAGAAACATCTTTGAAACTGTGTTAATTCCTTCATTTCCCGAGAGCCTTTTTTTTTCATCCCTTTATCCTCTGCCGTTATTGCTGACTAAGATAAATGAGAAAACTAATTTTTACCCTAAAGTGATGTGTTTCTCTTTGAGCTCTCTTGGGTAGTAATGCAGAGCCATTTTTTTGCAACGGTTCAGAAGTTCCCATGAAGAGAAAAGTATCAGGAATATGTCTGCATGAAAGTCCAGAGCAGCTGCCTCTCAGTGACTTCAACAATTGTTTTGTGAAACTAATGTAACACTCAGCTCTCTTTCTTCCTCCTCATTCTCTGTCGTGCTCACTGTTGGCAAAGTTTTAATTGGCAGTCTGTTTGTTCAGCGCTGGGAGACTTGGCTGCAGTAGAGGTACACTTATAAATGACCTTCTGTTAGGTGAGATAATGGCTCGGTGACATGTACGTGTTCACCCATCCATCTATCTTATCAAAACTTATACAATACATACGCTGTAATGCTCTGACTTCTCTTTACCCTCTATCGCTTCCGTCAAGTGTTTTGACCAGGGTGTTGTTTGTTCCAGTAACACTTCCACAGGAAGGCAGTCAGGTCAGTGCGGGGGAGTAGAGAGCGATGCTTTCAGCCTGAGGGTTGGGTTCTATTTACTTGTATTTACATTTTTGGTCACCTTCAACAGCTCACAGCCTCATGTGAGGGTTGGAGCGAGGATCAGATGGTAGATCGAAAGCTCTGCCTTGTGTTTCTGCTCAACGACCATCTGACACAAGTCCTGCAGCTGGAGCATGCACTTGTCTCTTGGGATGGAAATGCCAGTTGTTTGGCTCACCATTATGATGTGAACTGAAATATCCATAGACCCGATAAAAAAGTGAAAAAAAGGCTCCAGGTCTGTAAAGTGAAGCCAACGCTGAAGAGACTTAAACCTTCATTCTATCTAATGACCATCAGGGGGCGACTCCACTGGTTGTAAAAAGAAGTGAGATTGTATTGAAGTCTATGTGAAAATGGTCCTACTTCTCCCTTGATTTATCAGTGCAGTAAATGTTAACTTTAATTTCAATGTCAATTTCTCTTCCTTTTCCCAAACTGTAACTTAACCCTTCTGGATTTCAAAATCCTATCTTTGCCCAAACCAAATGGTGTAAAGTGAAACTGTGCCATGTATGAATGACCGTCAATGAATGTAAATGTCACCTCATCCATGTGTGAAAAGCACAATTTCAGACCACAGTCACAGACCAGACTAAGGGCTGCTTTCTATCTGATCTGGGCAGCGATACAGGCAAAACGTGTCAACTTTACATTTTCCAGAGCGAACAAAGAAAAAACAATGTATTTTCTTTTTATTGTTTGACATTTTTGAAAATACTCTAATTTCCTTTCTTGTCAGATTTAGGAGAGAGGAGTGATAACACTCTTATGGCTGTACCCTAAATGTGAAGCTTAGCTTAACCTGGCTCAGCAAGACATGAAACACAGGGAAGTAAATTAGATATAATGTGTGATCTTCAGAAGTGCTTATAGACCAATTTTCTTTTTTAATCTTGGAGTGGAGCATCTCGCGCTTTCTTGTCTTTATGCTCAGCTGAGCTGATCACCGGCTGAATGTACCCTTATATCTGGCTCCACACATGATCATCTAACTCTTGTATTTCCTCAAATGTTTAATGATTCCTTGAAGCAGTGAATTGGCTATTTGTAGTAAAACAAATGCCAATGTCAATTAAGAAAAGCAATTCCAGCTTCCGCCTGGCTTCTCTTTTATTTACTGTTTGAAAGCCTGTTATATACAACTCATTTTGCATGTGCCCCATTTGAAATAAACAATTAAAGAAAACTGTTTGGAATGAACTGCATATCCATGAGTAGCTTTATGTTCGGGCTTGACTCTTCAGCTTAAATGAATTGAGTTGAATCTCATAGCTAGAGGAAACAGTCATTGTACATATTGTGTGTGAGACATCACGGCAGCACTTTAGGGAAACACCTCTCCTGTTTCTCTCTTGGGGTAAAGTGGAGCAATGACCCAGGCCTTACATCACCAATGCTCTGATGGCTGAATGGGAGCAAATACAACATTAGATTAATCGCAAAAAGGTGAAATGTCCACCTACTTTTTGCTATGCTTTGTTGTTTTTCTTTAAAATACCCTGTGAATGAGAAACTTGTGTTTTCTGTTGTGGCTGACTGTCTTCTCACCTCTGGCAGGAGTGTGGATCAAACCCAGTCGAACGTCCAGGATGAGGGAGAAGAGGGCTGACTTCGTGGCAGGTTGCCTGGGAGGAAGGGTCATCGCAGCTGGTGGTTTAGGTCAGCACCTCCATTATTTTCCCCCTCTGTTCTTCCCTGTCAATTAAATACGGCACTGTGCTTTGACCCAAGAAGGAAGGAAAGAGAAGTCACACAGGGCTGGTCATCCTCCTGAATGACATCTAATGTCACCGCACTTCTGTCTGTAAATCAACAGCACACCCCATACAAAGGCCTTACCCCAGGGTATTAAAACTATTTATTTGTCTGTAGAAATGAATTGGAGCCATTTTTTTTTTTCCTTATAAAGCTGTCATTTTACAAATGTCACCAAGTCTCCACATCTTCAGAATCAGCTCAACCTCAGCTAATTAAAGGCTCTTTTCACTGTAATAGGGGACAGTAGCTCAGAAAACTAGAAAACACAAAAAACCAAAATCTATTTTTCCTTATTTTTTAGATAAAAACACTGTAAACCATAATAACCAAAGAGAAGTTCAACAGAAAGTTACACACATGTGTTTGTGTTGTTCTAGAGCTGATTTGAAGTTTCTCTCTTTATCTGAGTTCTGTCACTACAATAAACTCAGAGCAACTTCTCCTCAGATCTCTCCTGAGATCAGAAAAATACAGGATTGTTCCACTTGTATTAAACATCACGAGCCAAGATTTGGATCAGTCTAACTTTGTTGCGATTGTAGTGACAACAGAAAGTGTCACACACTGACAGAGCTGATCAGATCCTGTGTCAGTGTATCAGTCTGCTCCGATACTTTCTGACTGCATTGTGTGATCTGAAAGAACCAAAGGTCAGAAAGTATACTTATTAATTACATTATTGTTATAATTATAATAAATAATTATAATAATTATACTTATTATAATTATATATATTACCAGGGCTATTACACTATCCCTGATCCCCTTCAAGCTAATCTCCCCCCAAAATACCACTATATGCACCTCATGAACAAACCCTAGTATAAAGTTTTGAAACCATATTTAAGGATCATTTCAATATGCTCTAAGTTACGTTACTTGTTCTGTATTACAGGGATTTTTTCTCATAGTTTTGAATGTGTGTCACCGAGCCTTTTCTACTATCTTTGTTGAGGGTGAATGGAGACATAACGCCGCAGTAGAAAGGCAACAAAGCTAATCAATTAATATTTAAATCTATTTGATTGAACCTTTTGAAAAGGAAATTCATAAACCAGTGTCAAACCGTCAGGTAACATGAGTTGACTAGCTTCTGGCTTCTGGCCTTTATCAGGAAACTCATGACGGACCAGTAAGACCTGTAAGATGATGGTGACTTGACCAACAGACACAAGAGTCTAAAGGCTATTTAGGGCTTATGGGCTTATCTGTAGAGGAAGGGAAAGAGTGACAAAGCAGACACATTTGTACTTAAACTTTAAGAGTAAAGAGAAAAACAAGTCAAGTTGTTAGTACAGCATGAAAAACTGATTTAAGTGATTTATTTCAGTTCTAATATTAAAGATTTTTCTTCAGACTTTTAGGTCTGTCGACTTCAAGCTACTCTGCTCAGAAAATCTGGAGAAATAGCAGGAAACACCTTAATAACGTAATTATTATACAACATCATTTGATGTTATGACTTCCTTAAAGTATGTTAGCTCTTTTCCAAATCAGAACATGCACTGTCAGTCTGTATGTGTATGGGCCCATACTCTTTCATTATATCCTCTGTACCTCTGGTAACATTTGCAGCCCCCATTTAAAACTGTTGCATGATGACTAAAGTCAGAGAAGACATTATGCATATATTTTCACAATAGGTGGAATGTCCCTTTAAGCCAGAGGAGGAAAATGTAAAATCACCCCTTTGATTTTATAATGACACACTTTGAAAAATACTTAGCAAATGCTGTAAAATCATTACCTGGTTGAAAGTTGGTTGTTTTTACCAAATCACCGTGGTAATTGCTACATCACTGTTGCTAAGTAACCCGAAATTTCATTTTCTCCCTGACTGAGCTGCACTTGTAAGTTCAGTATGAAGAGAGACTGAGCAACGCTACGAATTATTCAGAGGTCAGCGTTTTCTGTTGATGATGTGCTTGTTAAGCAGATATTGACTACTTTACTTTTCTGTGCATCTGCATCCATCAGCGAAATTAGACACACAAAGACGCGCACACACATACACACTGTATATACGCACACAAACTGATATTCACCCCTGATGTACAGAATTAAATGTATTGACAGAATCAAATACCGTTTATTGCTACAAGAACAGCCTATACTGCAAGAGATTTATTTTGCTATTACACTTCAATCGCAGTTGATTTACAGTTCATTTCCAACATGTTTATGTTCCTCCATAATGTGGAAGAGAAAACATCTGACTAGAAAAGCAGAGACTTACTGTTTGACGAGTGTTAACAGGTTACAGGGAAGGACACTGAACAGTCAGTACATAATGTATGAGGACCAACAGTTATCTCAACTATGGTCTTACTGGTTTGAGGTACTCTCAGTTGCATTACTAATTTTGTAGAGATGATTAAAAAGGCTTCACCTTTAAATGGTTTTTAATTGGTTGAAACCTCAGTACTTAGATTGTTTTGAACACATTCCTAGTAGGTCTAATACACTCTGTCATAGACCTCAGACTAATAATCAATAATGTGTCCTGACATCTGTTAACTGTGTGTGTGTGTGCGTGTGTGTGTGAAAGAGAGAGAGAGAGAGAGAGAGAGAGTCCATCTTGTCCTGCTGAGAGAGACAGTTAGAAATTCAGCAGGCGATGGAGGGAGAGAGAGGAAAGAGAGGACTGAATGAGATACACGAATGAAATTAATATGTGTGTGTGTGTGTGTGTGTGTGCATCACTGTGTGTGTGTCTGTGTTTGCTAATGTGAAAATGACAGAGTGAGGGGGAGTGAGAGGGAAAGAGGTAGATACATTACATTTCTCTCTGTGTGAGTATCAGCTGTGACTCTGGTTTGCCATCTAATCCCTTTGGATATTTTGGTCTTGTGAGTCATCGCTGGTTTATGGCACGTTTCCAACCCTTTGACTTGGAAAATAAAAGAGAGATAATGCATCTTCAAGGACCAAAGAGCATCTGTATTGCTCTTACAGGTCTGTGTATGCATTGTATGTATTTATAGTTTTATATTATAACTGAACTCAATTAAAATGCAGAATTGTCTGTTCTGTATAATCATTGTAGATCTGAAATAAGATGCAATACATTGGGCTGGTGATTCTGCTCATAACTCAGACTGACATAACTGACTGACTGACATGCTTATTATGCTTATTCAATTCAGATGTTTACATTATAAATTTGGATGCGTATTATACTTTCCTCCATATTGAAAGTGAATGACAGACGCATCAGGCAGCTGGTAATTCTTGAACGCTTTAATTCAAGCGGTTGTGAGCTTTTATTTTGAAATGTTCTGACAGGAGGTTTCTATGGTTCTGCTGATTGTGTGACAGACCTCTAAAAAAACAGTTTGGTAAATCAGTCAATCATAATCAATATGTGAGTGTATGTGTGTGTTCCAGTGCCACCATGTGCACAGAAACGAGGTGAAATTACAGCTGCATTTTTATCAGTTTATGACACTGGCCTTCAATTATATTCTGGCCCGCCATCTAATGGATTTGAACATAATTTGTCCTACTTGCTGACTCATGATCTAAAAGATAAAGGTGTCCCATAAGGATCAGTTTAAGGTCTCAATTATTTAGTCTACAAAAAAAATATTAATTTCTATGCAGACGATGCCATATTATATTGTTTGACAGACATAAATGTGTTCCTACTATGACCCATGACCTCCACAGAAAATTATTTAATTCAGTACATTATTAAAAAAAATAAATAAAAAATCATCCTACAAAACTAACGTTGAATAAAAAAAAAATGAAATTCTGATTGGATGTTCATAACAGGACCAAGGACAGAAATGACTGTACACCATTTAACAAATATTTAGTGAGTAGACTATCACCACTGGTCATCACTGACTTAGTTAAGGACAACACCTGATCACAGTTATGCGTTAACATTTATTGCATACAAACTCTGAACTGCTGGAGACGTTCCTCTGCTGACATTTTAAATAATATTTAGATTTACATTTCAATAGCTCAGTAGCTGTGTGTTTGTGTCTGTGCGCACAGGATGTACAGTGCAGTGCAAAAGTTGTAGGGACTGCAGGGAGTTGTTAGGCTTTTTATCACACAGCACCATCATGGAGGAATCTGATGAGTTCCAAATTAATTCTGCAGGATGAAAACAAGCCTAAACAAACAGGCAGACTCATAAAGAACTATCTTCAGCCACACGAAGAACAGGGAGTCCTGCAACAGATGGTCTGGCCCCCACAGAGTCCTAATCTCAGCCTCATTGAGTCAGTGTGGGATCACATGAGGAGACAGAAGACACTAAGACAGCCTGAATCCACAGAAGTACTGTGGCAGGTTCTCCACCATGCTTGGATATTTTTCTGTTTACTGCACTTACACAACTATTTGAGATTTTTTTGAAGGCATCCTCACAGCACAACATTTCATTAGTGTGCTTAAAACTCCAAGGTACTTGTCTTCTAATAGCTTTTAATTTAGTTGTTGATACTGTTCACGCCATCACTAGTTCAAGTGGTGCCCAGGGGGAGGGCTCCCTGATGTTATCACCTGTTATCCAACTTTTAACAGTGCTTTATTTTTCTTTATTTCTCTTACACATAAAAAATGACACACATGAGCTCATGTACAATGACAAGACGACTCCTACCATGCAGAGAAACACTGGTGTGTATGCATCTGTTATTTTTACTATGTGTGTGAGTGCCTGTGTGCGCAGAGTGACACCGGTGTCACTCTGATGAATAAAGTGTATTCATCCATTTCTCAACTTAAAACATTTTCAAGATCATCATCAGGTGCAGTGCAAATGACCAGAGGAGGTCTTCCTCTCCCTGTTTTATTGGGGGTACTGCCTTGTGTGGAGGGGGCACAGGTAGCCAAGTACCCCTGAATGTACTTCACATGGACAGAGCAATGGCAGAGACTGTGAGGTGAGATTATATAATTATTATTCCAGAGGAGAAAGTAAATATTGAGATTTTCAAAAATGTGGCCAGTTTATATGAATAATGCCCATTTGAAAATTTGCAGTTAACACCTCAGCTCTGTCATCATAAAATAGTTTTACCTCAGCAAGGTAATTGGTAATGGTAATTAATCATTGGCTCTGATGCTTTTATACTGGTCCCATCAAACACCAGCAGTGCCTCTGTGGATATCACCACACTTCAGTAAAAATCTGTGATCTGTGATTTTAGCCTGTTCACAGCAATTTGTTATGAGCCTAAGAAGCTCTCACGTCATCTCCATGGCCTCACTGCTCCAGTGTCCCCCCTCCTGTTCATGGAGCCCCACCCTTGCTCAAATAGAAAGACTGATTTGAAAAGTTATGATCAACAAATGCTGCACAGAGGAGGGATTCCTCTGCATTATGTACTAAATGAGGGTTGAGCACAGTGAGAAAAAGGATGACTAATATTTGAGTTCAATAAATAACTATCTGAATGACTCAGTGGTGAAATCCAATGAGCAGTAAACAAGCCACGAGTTGATGAAAGCTGTGATCAATCCTGTGTTGAATTTCAACCCCCCTGTCTGCACTGAAAGCTCCTGCAGCAGCAGCAGCAGCAGCAGCAGCAGCAGCAGCAGCAGCAGCAGCAGCAGCAGCAGCAGCAGCGCAGCCTCCCTGAGCTGCAGCTTGTCTGCCTGTCCAGAGGTCAACCTCTGACTGTTGATCCACAACCAGCAGCCAGCTGGGACTGAGCAGTGGCTGACTCCTCTGAGCCCTTGTGAGGCACAGTGTGATTATCTGGAGGAGAATTGGCTCGGACCGAGCAGAGGTGTGAGCCGTGACAATGATGTTGAGCGTTGTAGTAAATTTTCATTAAAAATATAACTCAGTATAGTCAAAATGTACTGCGTTATAAAAACTGGATGTTACACCTATAAACTCAATATGTATATTCATGAATAAAAGTTGGATTTGCATGTTTTTGTTAGTCAGCTTGTGTTAGAAGAGGTTTGTTATAACATGTTACTTGGAAGGAATTAAGTTTTTTTTTTTTTTTTTTTTTTTTAAATTAATGAAATGTCCAATCAAGCCCTAAACATTTCTTGAATGGAAATGTTTGGGACCTTCTAGACACCATTAGAACCTGGCTCAAACTGGTAAGAACTGACCCACGAGCCTAATATGTAAAAATATGACACCATAATTTCTGTGGTGATGTAAGGTACTGTTATAGGTGGAGATTCCACCGAGGAAGGAGGGATGGTTGACTATAAAAGAGGGTGTTGATGGTGAATCTGGCCCAGACCTGAACTACTGATCCTCCAACATACAGCTTACATACTAGTTTTAAAACGCTTCTATTTTGCTTTGTTTTTGTCCTCACTCTGGAGTTTTCAAACCCCAAAAGCAGAGAGTTTTGGAAAAGCTGCTGAGCCTGTTATAGTTTGAAATCTCAAACCTTTCAGTCTGGACGGGCAAAAACAGAGACCTTTGGAAACGATGACACTCCTGGTCACTACTTGATAGGGTCAAGTACAAGTCATGAAGGCAAGCAGGACAACGAAATCCAAAGTGAGCATGATTTGCTGGGCTCTGTGTGCTGTCTATTCAGACAAGTGCTGGAAAGAGTGTAATGACACTGTTTACAGCACAGATCAAACACTAGCACAAGCTCTGCTGCAGGTTTGCTGTGGCTTCCTTTTGACCTAAAGTGCCGTTGTCTCGTTGTCTGAAAACAGAAGCAACAGCAGGTCAGAGAGAGGTGAACAGAAAATACACAAGTGAAACACTTGAAAGCTCCGGGATGGGTAACAATGAAAAACAAGAGATGGAAACAGCGAAGGATGAAAATAATTCAGACTGATGTAAAACGAGTGGAGCCTCATGAATTATATGAAATGTTGTCTGAGAGATGGGACGTTTTGTATTTTAAAACAACTGTGACTCTACTGAGAAGTACAGCAGCTGTTAAGGAGGTCTTTGGTGAGTTGTTATCATTCCCCCGTGCTGAGCTTTCGAATTGGTGTCAACAAATTGAGTTAAAAGTTAGATAGATAGATAGATAGATAGATAGATAGATAGATAGATAGATAGATAGATAGATAGACTTTTATTTATTCCTGGAGGGAAATTAATTTGTCCAACAGCTCAGACAACAAATCTTAATGTAATTAGATAAGTAGATTTTTTAATTATGACTAAATTGCCGAATGGTTGTGTACCTGACTCCTCAAATTAAGTTGGTTGGAAATATTGCCAGCTTATTTGGTCTAAATTCTCCAAAAGTCCTTTTTTCCTGATACGAAAAGAAGTTACATGATGGAGGCTGCTGTGTCTTTTAGTGGTTGTGTCTCCGAGGTGCCAGCTGCTCTTCTCTCTGAAGAAAATTAAAACGGTGCAAACCTCGATGACGGCAGGTCTGAACCTTTTTTTGTAACACGCTTGAGTCATGGGGATGGTTGTGGAGGATTGTTCTACCTAGATTTATTGTCATTGTTAGAGGCTATAATTATAGTTTCTATTTGCTGACGACCTATTTTCAAAAGTAACTGGATTAAAACTAAAAGCTGACATCAAGGTTGACAACAAAAAACAATCAAGGCAAATTAATAATAAAATAAGAATGTATGGTGTCCAGAGGATGAACCCTAATTACTTGAAGGCCAAACCTTTTACTTATCAGGTGAATTATGTAAATGACTAGATCAACACAATATTGTGCACAGTTGTGGTTCCTCTGTAGTGTCATGAGCCCAGGCCTTGACAGTCAGGGCTGTTTTTGTGGCAAAAGAGGAGCTACACAATATTAGGCAGGTGGTCATAATGTTATGACTGATCTGTGTTTGTAGCTTATTTACTGTGTGTGAATGAAAGGGAACAATGAGGAGGTGAGAAGAGGAGAAAAACGACATCTCTCTCCAGAGGAGGCAAAGAATGAGAAAGAGACACGAGGAACAATGCAACAGTGTAGAGAGGATGAGTGGGGCGGACAGGAGAAAGAAGAGCTGAGGTGAGCAGAACAAGAGGAAGAGGAGGGTTTTAACTGATGATGCTATGGATCCGGTACTTTGACAGCACCCTCATCTGTTATTGTTATTTTCTAAGAGGAAAAAAGTAACAGAACTGTAGCTGCATGCAACAATTCACAGGGTCAGTTTGAGCTCAACACAGAGAAGCAGCCAACCTTTTTAACCCTCAGTTATGGCGTCATTGTACTGATTGAGAGCTTATTTTTTGTGAAGCATTGACTCATTATTTTCTAGTTGCAAACTCCTGGGTTCAAACCCAGAACATTCTGGGTGCAGACAGAACCGTTTAACACCAAAACGTACCGTACGAACCATCCTGAGATGAGCAGGATTAAGAGCCATAAAGTTGAAAAAAAGCTGAATAAGAAAGATGAAGTAACAGAAACAAAATTGAGCCTAATGAAGAAGGACAAAAGGATGCAAAAGACGTGCAAAGAATGAGGTAAAGAGAGAGCAGAGGGAGGAGGAGAGGAGCGGCTTGTGAATTGACATGACGTCTGTGGGCTGAGAATCAAAGCAACGACAGGAAGCCTTTGAGCAGCAATGAGCATGTGTCTGTGCTGTCGCTCTCTCGCTCTGTGTGGCTGTGTGTGGTGGTGTGTGCCTGTGTGCGCAGTCATGGGTGTAGATAAATTATGTGTCTTCATAAAAAAGGGGAAAGGAGCCGAGGCCTGAGCAGGCCCAGATTGCTTTGAAAAGGCCGACTCGGCACCATCACTTTGTTTTTCCAACAATATGATGATAATAGTCTTCCTTACACACACACACACACACACACACACACACACACACACCATGCACTCGGCGTCCATATCATTTGGGGACTCGCTGTGATGTGGGTCTCCATGGAAATGGGAACAACTTAGAGTCGGCTGATGTATAATGACAGTGAGCGCTGCACCTGAGGTGAAAGAGAGAGGCTGAGGGGGGAGGGAGGGAGGGAGGGAGGGAGGGAGAAACAGAGGGAGGACAAAAAGATGAGATCAGAGCACAGAAGAAACCTGGTGAGATTTAACGCGTCGTCGATGAAATTTAAGCTACATTCTTAAATCAGCTCCGTGGTTTTGAGCCCTCTCACTCTCTCCTGCAGCACACAGGTATATTACATCGACTGAATGTCCTGCATTAGCATAAAAAGTCATCTCTGTCTTTGCATTTTGAAATGATGTGAAAAAACAAATAACTCGGCCTCCAGTTAATTAGCAGCTTTTACATTAAACTCACGAGATATCCAGGTTTTGAAGAGAAAAGACATTATTTATTTACTTATAGATTTTTTTTAATGTGTGAGTTTGCATCATTAATGAGACAAAGAGAGTTTTGACTAAAGGAGGGAAGATTTTGGAAGTTTGTGCCATGATATTTTACAGAAACATTTTAATCCTGAAACTGTTTTAAACATGACACCGTTTTATTTCTGGGTGTTTAACACTTCCTTCTCAATTAAAACTCAAATTAATTACATTTTTATGTTTTTTTTTTTTTTTTTTTTTTTTCCAGTTTGGCAGCAAACTATAAAGCTGTAAACACAATTTGTTGGCTTTGGCCTGAGTTAATCTGAGGCTTGACTTTACTCACCCGACTCAACTACTACTATTTATCTGAGGATTATTGAAAGCACACTCACTCACTTTTAAACTGTTTGAAACTAGTTAAGCTCGGCCGTACTCTTTATTGTCTCCTCAGCGTTTTTTATTTGTAGAGTATATGATGTGTTTAAATTTGAACATTAGCAGCTTAAGTTGAAAACACACCCACGGCTACAGCGTGATGACAACCTGACAGCAGTAGGATCCATTGTGCTGCAGCTCACCCAGCAGGACCAGCTCCACACTGATGGGCCGGGGCATTGACTTAAAGTCATGTGTCAACACTCACCATTTTAACTGATCTCCAGAGCTGTGACTCTCGCTCACTCATTATAAAATCTTTTTTATGTATGGTCATATAGCTTTTTGTATTATCTAAAAATGGGAGACAGAGACAGGAAGAGGGAAGCTGAGCTGCTACGGGAGCCAGGAAGCACAAACAGCCTTTTCTCTGGGAAAAATGTTTTTCAGGGGTGGTGAGGCTGGAAATAGAACAGTGGCGTGAGGCGCTGCGGGGCGGCACTCCATGTTGTGTCGCCACACTATTCTATGTGCGGCCCCCACACCGGCAGGGGCTGCACATAGAAAAGAAAAGAGTTGGAGGTGTTATCTTGGAGTCTTTACATGTGTGTGAATGTTTATTTTTTGCTTCCACAAAAGAAAAAAACCCAATTAAAGACCTGGCTAATGCTACATAACCTAACAGCTCACTCTCTATTTTGCAGGTAACGAGCCGTCGCCATTGGGGACAGTGGAGAGCTACAACCCAGTGAAGCGGCGCTGGGAGTATGTGGCGCCCATGCCCACGGCACGCTGCTCCTCCGCCCTCCTGCAGATGACCAGCATGCTCTTTGTCATCGGTGGTGTTGCCCAGGGACCCAGTAATGCTGTGGAGGCCCTCTGCTTACAGGAAACAGTGTGACCCATGCACATGCATGAACACACACACACACACACACACACACACACACACACACACACACACAGGAATAAATGCAAACTGACATTGATATTTTATTCATGTTTGTGCATAAACAGAAACACATGAATTGGATCCACAGTGAAACACGTAGATACTTTTCTATCTTTATGTCCAACTCATTGTTATACTGGGACGTAAGAAACGATTTTTCACATTTAACAAGCATTTTCAAATGGGAGCTGCAGAACCAGTTGGTGACAGAGACGAACAAATGCAAGGTTAAGGACATTCAGCTGACTGCTGTGACTGGCAAAGACAGAAAACGACAGCTTTTCTACTCTGGGGAAATCAGAGGAAGACAAAAAAAATGAGCAAAAAACAGACGCACACACACCGTGTCTGATGAAACAACACGCCTTTGAACTGTTTTTCAGAATAAAAGCAGGGTACTTTTCTGGATATTAAAGGAACATAGGGCCATATCTGTATCTCCTCTTTGCAGCAGTGTCGCTCTCCACTGCTGCTGTGACAGCGAGTTTGGACACTTTTCTACGAAACAACACTTTGTTTTAGACAGTGACGTTCTGGGAATGTGAATCTTTCTTTTGGTTCTTCTCCTTTGATTGCAGTGTTGTATATGTATGAAAGTTAGCACTGCAACAGCAACAGCTACCACAGTGTCAGTGAGAGTGGCCCTTAACATGCGTTCACACCACAAACAGCCCCTTCTTCCAGTCAGAAGTCAGAAAGGTCCATCCATAAACGCCGACTGATGTTTACCACACTCACTGTGCTTCCTTTATTTCCAATTGAAGAAAAGTTGATTGTGGTCGAACTTGTCAGCATCTTGCTTTGTTATACATCGATCCACCTCAGCTACAACATCAGCACCACAACAATTTATCACCAAGCTCAAATGGTCCTTCACACTGTAGCACAGGGATGAAGTTGCTCATGGAGTAAATTCAGAGTTAGTCAAACCTACTGCACTGAAGCATCCAGACAGATAAATAATAATCTGAACATCAGCTTCCTGACATATTATATCCCCCTGTGTTTTATGGTTGATAATGTCGCATTGAGTTCTTTACCTCAGCCTGACACCAGCCACATGATGGAAAAAACGGAGGAGGCTTTTAAGGTGCTGTGGAGGAAGTAAAAAACTAAATGATACAACACATCTGCATTACAGTTTCATTTTTATAATTATTTATACATATATAATTATAACATTTACCCAGTTGTTTCAAAGGAATATAATTATTGAGATAGTACTGTAACCTCTGTGAAATAGATGGTTATGGTCCAAACCAGGACTTTGAAGAGGGTGGGACCTCCTTAGTGGGTGGGATAATGTGTGAGGTGGAGGAGACAGATGTCCTAAAAAGCCAGCTGTTGTAGTTTGGTCACTAACACTGTCAGCAGCTTGTATGGAGGGAAAGGGTTTTGCAACATTAAGCACCTGATTGCAGCAATTAGCATCATTGATTAGTATCCTCACCTAAATCTAAACACAGACATGTATTGTAGGATACCATATACACACTTATATGGAGAGTTGCTGCCTGTCTGCATGGAAGGCAAAACTGTGCATTGACCACCTGTATAAAATAGACAACAGCTGGAAGGAGACTGATAAGTTGGTAGCTGCAGAGAACGGTAGCTGCAGTTAGCACGCAAAGCAAAGCAGAATCAAGTGAGGAAAAGTTGAATTTTTTTAATTATACAGGACAATCCACACTGTGTTCATTCTCAGCTGCTTCCAAATAATCGTTCATTCGCCTGTAAATCAGTAAATGTTCTGCTCCTGGCAGAATATTGATGAGTGATCCGTGCCGGGCAGGTGAAAAACCTTATCAGTTACAAACGACACATTAACCATTGAAAAAGTTACTGTACAACTTTACTCATTGCCAAGCTACAAAAGTAATTGGTTGTGTCATTTGTTCCTTAACTTTAGCTGCTGAGTCCAGTTCCAGTAAAGGAGCCTTTGAATACCTCAACAGCCTCCACACTCATGTTACATTATCTGTATTTAATGAGGAGAAAATGAGATGTTGTACTGCTGGAGGTTAGTTACTGACCATCAACAGTTACCTTAGCCTCACAAGTGCTGAACTCAGAGTTCACTCACCCTCCAGCAATGATCAAAAACCAGCTGATTCCAGAATGTGTGTCTAGCATTAGCTAACATTAGGAAACACAATGTGTAAAGAAGGCATCTTGGGATTTACCCTGAGGTATCTTAGAGTAGAAGCTTGGAGTTTCCAACACATCCAGTAGCAAGCAAACATGTGCAGGGAGCGCAGAGACATGGGACGAAGGACATGGGACGAAGGTCAACCTCCACTGGTAACCCGTGATCCTTTACACCAGTAGTGACTGAACGGGGTAACACATACTGTCCAGCACTGTTAGCTGCGTTGCTGAATAGGTCAGTGCAGGATTATGCTGCGTTAGTTGGGAAGAGTTTCTATACAATATTTTTTTTTCATGACCCAGAGTCGCCATTGAAATTCATTTTTAACTACTGTGAATCAGAGATGATTACAGCTGCTACTTTACAGAGCCACACATCAGTCCTACAGTGGGTGAGCGTTCAATACTGAAAAGAACGATGGTGGAGATAGAGTCTGGGCTGAGGTTAGACTTTGCGCAAGGGTTGGGGGTGAAAGATGACGGAGGGAGCTGCTGTGCAGAATGAGCTGTGACAGATTCAGTCACCTGTGGACAGCAGACGAGGTCAGGCAGGAAATCAAGTTTTATTGTGTGGCATGTAGCTTCTATCAGCCTGGTCTTTGTCGTCTTAATAACATTAATTGTTGCATTTTTGAATGTCTACTTGACGTCATCAGCCTCTCCATTCGGATTTAATGGACTGAAACACAAGGGCCAATCAGGACTTAGATGGTTTGGTAGCTCTGAGGTGGTCTAGCAAACAATGAAGAGCTTCAGCCTAAATTCCAACTTTCTATTGGGACAACACATTGAAAAACTTAAACAGTTTAGATTCTGCCTGGAGAATACAGGTGATAATATTTGATGGTAAGTTTATTTTAATCTGCTGTCTTTGATGACAAATGGATTGAACGCAGTGTGTTACAAAGTGATAAATGGATGTGGCTCTATCTAGATTAGATTATCAGGTATTGGTCAGATCACGGATAGACCTAACAACATCAATCTGCTACATCCACACTATTCTGCATAACTGAATAAATGTTGCAGGATGCTAATGGAAGTGAACCACCGCATCTTTATACAGGAAACTCTTTACAAAGACTTGTGTATTCATATACACAGAGTGGGCAGAGAGAGCAGGGAGGGAGAGAAAGGAGAGAGAGAGCTATCTCTGGCTACCAAAGTAAGCATGTGTTTCCTACACACACACACAAACACACACTCGTCCTTTTCACTGTCTAGCCCCACCTCTTACAGTTCTCTGGCAGACCTTGTTAACAGAGTCAGATATCTTTTGCTGTGACAGAGCAGTGAAGCTGTACGAGCTCAGATGAGATGCAAGGTGACAGTTGGTTATGTCTGCTGCTGCATTGTGTGCACCTAATTGAGTGTGTTAGGCACTGGCCACACACTTGTCACACAGTGTTTTTACACACACACACAAAAACACACTTACACACACACATACACAGCTGCTTGGACACAAAGCGGTGTACAGATAGACTTGTGATTCTGGATACTCACTCATTCACTCACTCACTCACTCACTCACTCACAGTTACAGCTGGCACAACTACAAAAGCATAGGGGGGATACAGTGATCATTTTGTCAGTGTGTGTGTGTGTGTGAGAGTGAGTACCATTGAATGTGTGTTTTTCTCATAGTTGTATTTAGAGATGAAAGTTACATGAAAAAAATGTTTTTCCAAAACATTTTTTTCATGTAACTTTCATGTAACAAATATACATAAAAGTAATACTTTTTTTACACGTGCATCATTTCCAGGGCTTCTGGGGACTATTTATGTTGCACTGTGGGCCACTTTAGAGAATTAGTAGTGTCGACCCACTGTGCCGCCACCCATTGGTTTGTAAACTGGTGTTTTGAAGCCTCCAGTTTGTAATTTGTCTGTCGGCCATCTTGGTTTTTTGAAACCCATGGAAAAGATATTTGGAGGAGAAGGTGGAGCTGAGGAGGAGTGAGGGGTGGATCTGACCTGCTCTGCTCTTTTCTGCCTCGGCAGATTATAATTGATACACACCCTGTTACAGAAGGAATAATTGTTCTGTTTTGGCCGCCTGTGAGCAGCTCAGCAAGTCCAATCACTGACTCTTGAGGAAACTGTCTGGCTCTTTAGCTGATAAACGCTCCACTGTGTTCACCAGCTGCTCTTTAACTGTGTCTCATCAGAGCCTTTTCATTGGAAATTAGGTTGATCATAGCAAAATACAGTAAAGTAGCAGTCACTATACCAAACCCTGTCACTTTATACATTGTAATTTGACTCACTGCAAGTAAAAGAATATTGATTCGTGCAGCTTTAAAGTTGCATTCATTTACATTAATTTATTTATATATGCAGTCACTGATTTCTGCCACTATGTGGCAGAGGAACATGGTTAGCAAGGAGTTGCCCATTTACCCATCCAGCAAATGCAGAGACATGTTAGTATTAGTAACAGTATGTTATATTAAAGAAGACTTGAAACTAGAGACTGAGACCATAAACTCATTAGGAAAACTTTTACTGAGCTAATAAATCAAGTTTTCACATAGACTTCAATACAATCTGACTTCTTTTTACAACTACTGTAGTTGCCCTCTGAGGGTCATTAGATAGAATGAAGGTTTAAGACACTTTACAGCCCTGAAGTCAGTATCCATTTTATAGACAGTCTGTGGTGTTAGCAAGCAATTTACTCATAATTAGCATTTATTAGGAGTTGTGCTTCTTTCCACACAATGTTAGCAATATTCTGTCTCTTTCTATTTGTGTTTTGGTAAAATATGATATTATCTTGCTAAATATATAGGAAACAAGGTTGATGTAGGCTGAAATTGCAGGCTGTTCAACCAAAACAATGAGCTGCAAGAGGCTAAAAGCTGCATAAAGCTGCAGATCTGTTTCAATTCTGCGACCACTTTCACATGACCCAAAGTCATTGATAATAATAATAATTAATATGAACAAAAAACCTTAATCAGTGCAGTTTTAACACATTCATCTTTTCCTGCGTGAGCCTGTGCTCGTATGTGTGGATTCATGGTGTAAATGACGTGAGCACGATTGTTATGCATGTGTGTATGTGTGTGTTGAAAATTCCTGACACCAACACACACTCACCGTATATTATTGTGTGAACCATGAGGAGGGTGTACAACTGTCTCCTCTGCAGGCCTCTCCTTTGCCATGCTGCCATCCCCCAAGGAATTCTGGGACATTGCCAGTGCTAGCTCTCTCTTTTAGTCGTCTGGTTTTTTCTGTTCTAGTTAAAAAAAAAAAAACAACCTCCCTCCTGCTCTGACCCTGTCAATGTCAGACTGTTTTACTGCCTCATAAATCTAGACTTTTTCCTCAATAGAGAAGATGCCTCATAAATCTGTTTTTCTGGCTCCTGATGTGACGTTCGACGTCAGGCTGCAAACTCACTGGAATCGAATCCTCCTGCTGAAGCTTGAGAAATGCAGAACAAAAGAGCAGGATGCTTCAGTACAGGTAGCAGCTAATTATATGCTGTACTTTTTTAGTAGGCCCTGGGCGGATGATGCACAAGCATATGTAAATGTGTATGTAAATGTGTTCTTACAGGACTAGTTGAAAGCCAAAATGCTTTGGGAACCTGCTTCCCACGACAAGAGCACTAATATGGTTTAAATTACTATGAGAGTCTAAAAAATCTGCAGAACCTGAGGCACAGGGCAATTTTATAAGCAATAAGTGCCCCACAATGAGTCCACAGGTCTTTGAATAACACCCTGCATTATATAGAGAAAAGTTGGAAAATGGAAACAAATGCACAAGTTCAACTCTCATTTTCAGGCACGTTTTTATTATCTGGAGCAAACGGACGCGACATGTTTTGCCCCCTGAAAAAAAGTTGCCTTGTGTATCATTACCTCTCGAACATTTGTAGATAGAGTGCGTACCCTTTTGTCCAAGACCCATTCAGGGCCCTGTTCTGGTGTAGGCACGCTGTGGTTGGCACACTTTGTGCCTTGATTAACAAAAAAAAAAAAAAAAAAAGGCCCGCAGACTCAGGTTCTGACAAAACAACAGGGGTGTGTTCAGCACAGTGCAATGATGGGGGCGGAAAATGCTGAATTTACACTGTTTTCAGTTTTATGAATCCAATGTAGAACTGTGTCTTATTTATGACAATGAAAAGCATCTCTACTTTTTTTTTTTCTTTTTTTCATTTTGTGTGGGGAAATTTCGGCACGGTTTCCTGGGCAACAGGGAACAGTGTCAACACCCGCAGGTAGCATAAATGTGTTCCTCTTACATTAGTACACTCATGTATTCTTGTTTTTTGTTTCATATTTGGGTCTGTTATTGAGAAAAAAAAAATCTTCCCCCTTGATTATTATTATATTATTGATTAGTTGATCAGGATTAGATATAATAGTGTCTCTTTTTTGTTGTCAATTGTTCATGTTTGTTAATTATTTTTGCCCTCCAGTTGTTTGTGTTGTGGATTGAGGTTGTGAGGTGACACATGTGTCGTGGTGTCGTCCAAATCTGAGCTGGGTTCCCCAAAGTGTTTGTCACTAGTTACTGTGTGTGTGTTGTTGCAAAGCTTCGCTTGGGCTCATGTTGCAGCAAATATTTTTGTCATAGAAATATATACACAAACCTGTCTATCTCCACCCTGTTGGTCAGATGAGATATATAGGAACACAGCTGAGAAAGAGGAGGATGTATGCAATCTTGTTATCTACGTGAAATGAGAAAAAAAAAAAGTGATAATTATGATGACAATATATTTGGAAAACTGACCTATGGTTTATAACCTTCTGTATTTTCGCACCCAAATCAGCAAAATTAAAAAAAAATATGATTGAACCAAGATTTAAATTATCTCCCTGTCCATGCCCAGGCAGCTTGAGGACCACTGCTCTTCACTGCTGTCCATCGGTTTCACTGCTGAGAGTTAAAGTGACACTAGTTTGTACAGACATTTTGGGAAACACGAACCCAGGGTCCCTCTCCTCCTCTGATCTCTCTTGCTGTACTGTGCCGTTTCCCTACAGTGATTGACCTGGTAGAAACCTGGTGAACTGCTTTGTGGTCTCAGTGGATCAGTATTGCCATGTGCTCTGTGTGTGCAAATGTGATTTGGGAGGTTTATTGAACTTAAATGTTGTGAAGGTGATAAGAAAGAAGGGAGGACTGGACTCACTCAGATGCTGTGTGTGAGGAAGTGTGTGAAACAGTGAAAAGTTAAATATATTCTTACTTATGTTAAAATGCTTAACATTTTATCCCTATACTGACTATGTAAACATATAGTTGTAGAAACACATGTGTTACCCCTGTAAGTCAAATAGACTCCCACAATCTTCTGCCACTTCACACAATGCACCTCCACTAAAGAAGCCCATACAGCACTGACTTCACACTAATGCTAATACTAACAACCACTGGATCCAGATGTGACCCAGCCGGCCTAAGACTGTCTATTCTAATAGATAAACATGAAATTAACAGGAATGGATATGTCACATAAATATAAAATCTATTGAAGTTTTAGACAATGATATAATGTATGGTAAGTTGATCATATTGAATGAGATAACTATATTTTGAATCCTTACATTTTGAGTTGCTTCAATGCAGCTGGTTAAAACACTAATTTAAACATTTAAAGGGGAACTAGACCCATTTTACACACAAAAGTCAGTTCAAGCCAATGAAAACAGTTGTATATACCAAAATAAGTCTGATGATGTCATCAGGCTTATTTTGACTTGAGGTTGAGAAATAACATTTTCATTGTTAACCCACCTAAAGAAACACACCGTCAAGTATTTTCGAGCTTGACTCATTTTAGGAGCAAATTGTCTGCTCTCCTTCAAATCAAGTCTTGTGAGTACCCCATCCTAATGGAAGTGTAATACTAAATCGGAATGAATGAATGACAGGCACATTACATTTTAAATCATATTTAATGTTTTATATACAGTTTAAAAATTGTATCATAAGATTTTTCATTTCTAAAATATACATATACTCATTAACAATCACTACCTCTGAAGCATAGTTATAAAATAATGCAACCTTGAGATGACTATGGAAATTTGAATTTCCTGCCAAATGAGACATGATTATGCTTTAATTGGATAGTTTGACATTTTGGGCAACATGTGTTTAAAGAGTCAAATGACAAGATTGATGCCACTCTCATTTTTCTGCATTAACTATAGAGCTACAACCTGGACGTGATTGTCTAGTTGGTCTTTACAGTGTTTTAGCTGTTGCCAGGCAACCACAGCATTACTTCAAGACTCCAGGAAGTCACTGGCTGTAAAATTATATACAGTATAATAACCTGTATAATTTCATCAGTCAAAGGCTCAATCAGCTTTGCATTATTTCATTGAGTGATCGATAGTGACTTAAAATACGCTCATTCAATGAAAATCTGAAAGTCTTGTACATACAAGTTCTGATCTTGTATGGGTTAAAGAAAAGAGAGATGTGGCGATGTGTTAAATTTAATTGTGGTGGTAAGTGATCAGATTTTAAAAGAACCTTTCATTATCCATTTATCCTGTGTCTGAAACATGCAGTGCTCACTTGCTCCAAATAAAACCGCCACAAAGTAAAATTAGAAAAAACAATATGCAATGTTTCTCTGAACAGTCAAAAACTGTTTGCTTTCCTCCTTCCTTATTTTAGCCAATAAACCAAAATGTCAAACTGTCCCTTTAATCATAGCAGGTTGGCCTATAAGATATATCATCATATACAGAACCATAAATCATGACATGACACCAGCCTCAATACATTTCTTCTCAATGTCTGTGGTCAGAGCTGAGCCAGCTGGTCTCTGGAGGGTTAAGCATTGCTCAGCAGCAAACACACATCGTGTTGTTGCTCGAGCTAATGTGAGCTGCTTGTTCTGTGCCGCCGATGTACAAAGTTATTACAACATAATTTATGCTACTTGATAATCCCTCTAAAAACAAACAAGATTAGACTGCTGCCTGTTTACAGGAGGAGGAGTGTTTCCCTTTCATTACCTACTCACACAGACAAAGAGAGTGAAACAAGAAGGGATGTGCTTTTGTTATTATGATTCTTATTGTAACAATAATGGAAATCATAGTGATAAAAATGGCTGTAGTTGTTGTCACTATAACAGATCAATGTGACATTGCTGTGTTTTCTTAATGTGTTAGATGGAGGGAGAAATACAATGAGTGTATCAGGCTGTGTTTTATTATCAAGGGCAAGACAAGACAAGTAGTGAATGATGTAATGTACACATGGAAAGGCTGCCTCCCCTCACCAAAGCCTGCCAGTCACACTGTTACTAAGAAAGGGGGTCTTGGGTTCAGTCCCATTAACAACTACATAACAACTTTATTTCCAATCTTATTAATAAAAAAAATCTTATTCATGTCAACTTGAAGAAAAGAGAAGAAAAATGAGTCACCTGAACATTTATTCATGCTTTAATGTAAGTAGGTTTTATGTCATATTTTGGAGTCTTGATGACACAGTGTTGTAGCTGAGGCTGTAGACGGCCTCACTGTGGCAGGCAGGCTTTGGTTTTCAGACCGAGTCGTGGCTGTGACTCCAGTGCAGTAGTTCAGTGCCTATACTAAATGTGAGGTAGTGCCTCAACTATGAACCCTGTATTATAATAAACTATTTTGACTTGCTGTCTGATTCCATATGTCCTGTGTACCTTTTTTTTTCTTCCACTGTCTGACTCTAGCACCTTCTCCTGGGGGAGGGGAAAGGAAATGAGCGGAGATAATGACAGGAAAGAGCAAAGAGGGATCTGTTTCCATGTAGCTATTTCCACACCTGTCTCTTAAGAGGTGTATCGGGAGCTTCCTTCAGAAAAATGTCACCTGATCCATTATAGATGAAGCTGACATCAAGACCCACTTGAAACACAACACAGAGATGATGAACTCCTATGGAGAACGAGAGAGGAAGATCACAATGAGCATTTCTTATCTGACAGTGGAAATAACTGGACACATGACTCCGTGGTCAGCTGCTTCTCTCTTTCCTCTTCAAGGGTTTGGTTTGTCACACAGAACATGTGTCATATTAAAGCTGCAGTCCTCAGGAGACTGTTATTGTGAGATAAAGCTGTCCGGTGTGTTAAGCAGTGAGTAACTGACTGCAGATGAACAGTCCTAACGTGAAGTGGCTGAGCATTTCTAATCAAAGTTTAAATGCAGGTAAAAGCTCATGCTTGCATTACATGGACATGGAAAATGAAGTGAAAAAATAAAACTGATCGGAATGAGACTGAAAAAATAGAAAGATGCCAAATGCCCTTCATTTACCATCGTATTCTCATGCGGCCTATGCTGAGAATGTGGCATTACTTGACAAGAGCTTTTTGGCCATCATTGCCTACGAGACAATGTTATAATATGCCCTCTGATCAGCATCACGTCTTCAGGGCAGATTGGAAGCTACAGTGAGTCGCTATTGAAAAGACAGACTACTGAAGTTTGGTGATGCTTTACAGCTGTGGAGACAGCTGTTTGATGAGTAAAGTTGTGAAGTTTGATGCTGAACTCAACATTTCTTCTGGACTGGTAAGTAAACAGCTGTTAATGCCAACGTTGGCTGTCAAAAATAGCCATATCTACTAAACAGCCAGAGCAAACTTACAAATAACTCCTTTAGCCAGTTACACTCTCACTGGCCATGGAAATAATTCTCTGTGTTTACTGTAGTATGCTAGTTAACTGGATATGTTGATGCATGAGCTTCAAAAGAAGACACTGCTGCAGGATAAAATCTACCCAGTAAGATCCATTTTCCCTCTGCCATCTGAGCACATACTGTTAGGTGGCAGTGACAGCAGAGAGAAGAAATTGAAAAAGAAACACCCCCACAGAAACTGCTGAACCATTGTAGGACCAAATTGACTTGAAGGGCAAGGCAATTAAAGTGATGAACACCACTCTCAGCTACTTTGAGCTGGCTTGTGTGATGCACTGCAAATTAGAGGAAACGTTTCCAGAGCAGCTCCTTGTGGCCTCACGTTAGCTCAAATCAGACGCAGCATTAGGCTGAGGTACATAAATGATTAATGATAATTAGCAATCAAAGATTAATAATCATCCTATCACCTCTTTTACCCGGGCGGTCCCCAGTGTCTGGTCTAACACAGATTCATAATTAGCATTATTTCAATTATGTCATGTAATGGCAATGATAAACATGTTGTTCATGATGCATATTGAGATCTCAGCAGGGCAGAATGAAGATGAATAATGCAAAAAAAAAAAATCAGGTGGAGCTCAATATGAGTTTAGGCACTTTAAACATCACTCTTTTGTCTAGGTTCCAATTATTAAAGGCTCTTGAACAAGAATAATGAGGGTTCTTCCTCACTGACTTTGTCATCTGTCTGGATACTACATCCTTATTATTTTCACCCAGGCAGAAGGAAAAAAAAGCAGATGAACAACAGGAAATGATGACTAGGTCTGATGAACACACAGGCAGAGTGTGAAATTCTTTCATTCTTTCATCCATGTTATTACTCTTTCCCCTCAACCCACATTATCATGAAACATCTCTGTGGCTCTGCGGCTGTTTAGTTTAGCCTCCTCTACTCATTTCAGCAAGAAAACAAGCACATACAGATCACGTCGGTTGTACAGTTTGTACAAGGCTATATATAGGTGCACACATCCATGCCTGTGTGCATAAATGAACCTGATATGCATTAATCTACCCTTAATACATATATTATACACAATCGCCTACAATATTATGATTTAATTTAATTTGTATGCATGTTTTTTTCACAGACGCTATCAATTGTTTCCTCAGAGACAGAAGTAAATTGTTGAGCTTTAACCCCTTAATTGTTCAAGTCTTAAAACAAGCCATCAGGACTCCTGGAACTTTGTGGTGTCACAACAAAACAGTCACTGCCCAATAGATGTTCACTGATGTTCATTTCTACCACACACGACAACCTGCCTGACAATCAGGTTAGAGTACAGAGCAGGTCAGATCCACCCCTCACTCCTCCTCAGCTCCACCTTCTCCTCCAAATATGGTTTCTTCTGGTTACAAAAAAACAAGATGGCCGACGGACAAATTACAAACCAGAGGCTTTAGCTAACAAACCAATGGGTGATGTCACAGATGCTTGACACCTGATATCAACACTTCAGATAAAATGCAGAAATAAAAAATATGGTACCTTTTAAATTATGTGGAAATGGCGCAAGACAAGAGAGTTGAGCCGACAGCTGTCTCCTCCCGAACCAGAGACCTCTGAGAACGAGTGACACCAGGGCTCCTTCAATGGGACTGATTTCATGTCGTCTTAGTGTCTTTGCCGCTCAAACACAACGTACTAGCTCTGTAATGATGGAAAATTCTAGTTCATTCTACTATGACTTTGAAACAGCACTAATGACATTGAATTCATATGACTGGAATGACCTTCTTGACCTTTGCTGAGCTTCTCTCACTGTTTGCAGAGCTTGGTGAGGCCAATGGGGGAAACAGCAGTATTACAGTGCTCTCCAGTGGTAAGGCAGGGTAACACGCACAGGTTCTACATACTGGTGGTTTCTAATACAGAAAAGAAAGAAACCTTTTCTTAGACAAATGGATAAGCATAGGCCTTCAACAGCCGTGAACACTTCATGTTTGAGCTGTCTGCTTTGACCATCTTGCTCGCCTTGTTGATCCAGTCCTGTTTAAGGAGGCACTTCTTCTCTACATCCCTCCGTTTTTGCAGTTCCTCTTGAAACTCTCCTCCAGAATGTTAATTTTTGCCTCCCACCGTCTTGGTGGATCTCAGTCTCTGTAGTTTTTAGCTTGGCCAGGTTCTCCTTGTTTTTCTGGCCCATTGCCATTGTTTTTGTCCCTGCACTTGTCCCTTTCCTGGTTTATGTTGTTCAGCCTTTTCCTGCAGCTAACAATGAATCTGCCAATTAGTTTTTCAATGAATTCAAGAAAATCAAAATCAAATAAATTTCCTCATATTTAAGAACCCACCGTTTTGCTTAAAAGGTTGTTGGTGATTATAATGATTTTTTTTTTTTTTTATCAAAATAGTTAAAGAATTGATTCGGACAAATTGGTGCTGCTCTACTGAACACCTACATTTTATGTGGGCATCTCTGGGTGTCTCTGCAGATGCATTCAGAGTTGCTTAAGAGATGTTTGAACTTGAGTCAGTTAATTGATCATCATTGATCTGCTGGCATCCACTTAAATGTGTGTAAGAGCATGGACTTATTTTGAAGCTGGATGCTGTGGAAATTGGCTGAACAACATACATTTGCAGTTTTTTAAAACAAACTCAGACGGCAGCAATTTTACTTTCACAAAATGCTGGACTGAAAACCATGAAGCTATTATGGTTCTGCATCTGGTCAAGAGATACAACGTGAACAATATTGTGTTGTAATTCTGCTGTTGAAGAAACTCTCATAGACTCCACATCAGACCAAGGTAATGGCATTTAAACAATTTCTACAATTCAAATCCAACTGTCTGTCTCAGTTATCTTTTTTAATTCATTGATATTTAACAGTGCAATACTGTAAGAAAATCTGAAAATAAACTGAAATGAAGAGAAAGCTGTGTCTTTCAGGATCTTGTGCAGGTCAAACTATGACATAAAATTGACAAAATCATCATTGTATTTCTTCTTGATCGCCTCCTGGAAAGCAGACCACCCTCTCGCTCCTTTTTCATCTCTTCCACCCAAAAAGATTCATTTCTTACCCGAAGTAAAGTACTTCACTGAAACCCTGCTTTTCTCAGGCTTGTCAGAGCTGCAGATATATAGCCCACATCTGTTTTCAGAGTATTTGTGTACAGACTAACAAGATGTGTGGCTGATCTATGGCAGCATCTGGTTGCTACCACAACAAAAATACATATCAGTTGCTATTTCATTGAAGCAGAAAACTTTCACATTACAGTGAGAAACTTTTCTCATCTTTACAAAATCCTTTTAAAGTTATATTATAATATTGTGGTATAGATATTTTTGTTATTTACTTGTATTTTTCTTTTCAGTGATTTCATTTCATTTATTCTCTCTTTCCATCTCTAAAGGAAAGGTTCAAACTAAACCAATCTTCAAACTAAAAGATGTAATCAATAAAACATGTGTATATCTGTCTATGCAAAGTGCATGTTTTCTGTCACACTGACTCACATCCGTCCCAACCCAGAGCACCATATCTGGACGATGCAGGCAACATTATCTTTAACCCTGCAGGTGCCATGAAAGAAAACGTAGCGTGCATGATCCCGAGGCGCTCTGACGTGTGGATATCAGTGGTATGTTTGAAGCTGTTTTTCTGCTGCAGACATGGAGATGATTAGAACAGGAGCCCTGCAGAGTATAAGCAACGGCTGCCCTCCACTCCTCTGCCTCTGTCCACTCTGTCTCCATTATGGAGAGAAGCTGATCAGACAATCACCAACTCTCATTATGTCTGGATTTAGTAATTTCTCTCTTTGTGTTTAATAAGGTTGGCATCAGAATGGAGCAAATGGAAGGCCTGGAAAATGGAATTTAGAAAACGAGTTTAAGGTAGGAAGGGGAAAGAAAATGAAGTGGTGCTGCCTTTTTCAGTGACCCAGCAATCAAACAGTGTATGAGTCACTCTGCCTCCCACATTAAGTAGAAATAAGGCTTTTATATTATATGGTATAGATTTTTACACACTTCCACCCTAAAATTTCATTTAAACCAAGCAGTTATGTCTTTCTTCCACCTAGTGGTGCAAACGTGCATTTGTAAAAACCTCGAGGCGCAAAATCAACATCAGGACTCAAGACTTAGAGAGCATGTACATGGGTGCCAGTAATAAAAACCCTGCACTCGACATTTTACCAAGTGAAAATATTAATGCAGAACAGCCTCATTCAATTATATGGGGCTAATTTCAATTTTATAATGTGTTTTTAACCTAATCAACACATACAATTTACAACTTGATCATATGAAAACCTTCATCTGCAAAGTAATAACTATATATATATATATATATA
>CM076651.1:24901002-24962019 GCA_038496675.1 Rachycentron canadum
ATATATATATATATATATATATATATATATATATCAGACAGATTGAACCACTCTTTGCTAAATGATTAGATCAGCAGCACCACACCAAAAAACATCTTTGTGGCAGCCAGTTTCCAAATCTCTGAACCTCTAAGACACAACCAGGTCAAGGACACATCACTACTATCCTTCATCAATCCAGCTGTCACAATCCTTAGAATAAACATAAAGAGCTGCCCCAACATCAAAATAGGTGAGCTTGAGAACCCGTTCCCTCCCACATCGACTGACATTTATCAGGCATCTGTAAGAACACCTATAAGTTATGATCAGTTGAGAAAGATTTCAGAAAGTGATTTTTCATCAGAAAAAAGGGAAAGAAGTACTTTTTTGTTCTTGTAAATTTTAATAGATTTGAAGCCTTTTCAATGTAAGAATAGAGCTTTAAATGAAAAGATTTCCTATTTAAAGATAATACCCACTTTCAGCAAATGGGAACTTTATGTCTTTGCTAAAACACATATAACATTACACTTTTTAATAAGTAAATTATTGAACTCATTTAAAAAATTAAAACGTGGGTGATGCATGCTTGTTTTTGTCGCTCTTCTTCCTGCTGAGCATTTAGGTGCAGTGCAGACTTATCAGTTTCAAAGTAACACATGAGCGCACACAACCGCCTACCACACACGCACACAAACATACTACTTTTGCAGTGGATCAGAGAACCAAAACTATATATTTTTTCATTCCTTATACCAACATTAAAAATCTGTCCAAAAAAAAATTGGTGACATCTGTGTTCTAGTCAATGTTCCAGTCAGCCATGAAACTGTGACCTACACTTTTCCGCGTCTGTGAAAAAGCTCTAATAAATAATAAACTGGGGAAAATAAAATGTAAATAACAAAATAAATAGTATAGTAAAAACTACAATGAGAGTATCAAATATTTACATTTACAATATGTAACTAATTTGACTTTAATTTACATATATATTGTACTGATCTGAGGACAGCTTAAAAACACTGACCAGACGCATGATACTGTCAGCAACTGTGACAGTATCATACATTCAAGTACGTTACTCTGCCTTAGCCTTATTGATGATAAACACTTCGACTGGTCTCCACTCTACTGGAATCTAACAGCATGTTTACGCTGTCATTCCTGCGCCATGAGTAACTTTCACACTGACTTGCTGCGTCTAACTTCCTATTGAGCGGCTTCTATTCTGTGACATGGACAGATAAATGTGAACTTTAAATGTGCCCCACAGAACAGAGAAAAACACAATAAATGAAAGAAAATATTATAAATAATCATAAAGATGATGATTTATGGACAAGGCATACACAAACAGGTCTTTATTTTTGTACATTTCCCCTGGACAATGTTAACTGTATAACACCAGGTTCTATTGAAGTAATTTATTGTATTTATTGTTTATTATTTTATAGACATTATTATATTATATTGTATAATGTGTGTGTATTATTTATCTATGTTCTTACTCAATCATAAAATCAAATGATACATTAAATGAAAATTAAAGAAATAATCTTTGCATTTTTCTTATTAATACCACAATCATTTCCATTAATGTTGGTTTTGTGGAGAATTTCTTTCTGTTTTTCTTCCTTATTCTTTTCTTTTCTTTTTTCAACATTAATGAATTTTCCTGAGTAATTCCCATTAAAACATTGAATGGATCACAAACAACAGTGTCTGTTGGTACGTTTTTGGTCTTACACACATCTTTCAAAACTGTCATGCACATGACATCATTTTTTTAAACAAGGACATATCTTATAGGATTTTTTTTCAGGGGACAGTTTTCAGTGTACGATTTACTTCACTCGAGTTCTGTACACGTACACGTGGCTTTGGGTCCAGATAAATTACACTGTTACCCTGTTATTTCCTGGCATGACAATAATTATAAAATAGTTTATTTAATTCATTTTTTTTATTATTTTACTTCATTATATAGGAAATTATATTACAAATCTGTCACAGCAGAGATTTTTGTCCTGCCACAGTATGGAATAGTATGTTGTGTGTGTATATGTGTGAGACCTAGCTCAGGGATGTCTGCTGGTGAGAGTGCCCTTTAACATTTTATTCCATTTGATGAAAAGATAATAATAAAAAAGATAATATTGAAATTGACGGATTTCCTGTGTTGTATAAATACATGAAAGTTCCAGTTTATATACACTGCTATTGTTTTCTTTTTTTTTTCAAATAAACTCTTATAAAAACAGTTAGGAGTTGATGTGTTCATGTTTCCTGAGAACACATCTTAGGCAGAGGCGAGAGTGAGCTCACTGCTTCCTGCGTAGATAGAAGACTTGGTTTCAAAGCCCCAACCCAGAGGTTTGTGGCTTCATTTCTGCCAAGCTAGCTCCTCCCATGAGCTGATGGTTGAGCCAGTTAGACTTAATCTCTGATCACGCTGCTGATAAATGTGAAATGCGTGGTCAAAATTCATACGCACTTCACCCCTTTTAAAGTATCTCTTCATCTGTGTGTTTGTTCGCTGAACTTTATTACTTATTACTTATTTTGTTAAAATAAACCTAATCTGCTCTCCCACACATTCACCAAATACATATTCTATGTGTAACACAGACTGTTTCTTAATTATGTCATACATACATAAAGTGTGCATTCAGAAAGTTACGACAAATATACGCAATATCTGCTAATCTTCGCTTACTTCACCGCCCAGAGCAAAACATAGAAAGAAAATGTTAAAGGCTGAAACTATGACTGATTACACCTGCTAAATTAACTTTCTTGTACACATAATGTGATTGGATATCTAACTTTCACTTTATATTTATCATTCATTTTTTATTTGCTATTATTTGATAGGTAAGAGAGAGACAGAAAAGTATGAACAGGGCCAGGACCCTGAAACTGAAGCAGTTAAATGGAATTCAGCCGTCACTCATTGTACCAGTTCTACCAGGTGAACCACTGGGGCACCCCTGTTATGATTATTATTATTATTATTATTATTATTGTTGTTGTTGTTGTTGTTATTTACATTATTTTTTAAAAACAATGTGTTGTATTATAATTCATTCTTTGTCACATAATTTACTGAATACACCTTTTTCAATGATACCTAGTTATCTGCACCTATTACTCTACTGCATTTACTTGAAAGCAACTTTAAAAAAAATGTAGATTTCACGTCACTTTACAAAAAATATGAACTTTCAGACTATGTTCACACATCAAACTACCAAACAGTATTTCAGTGCTTGAAAATGAACTGTACTTACACAATCAGTAATAATCTAACGATAACATTTCTAATTTAAGTATAATTAAGTATAGTATTAATACTATTAGTGCTATTTGTACTTTTACTAATTAAGTCATGACATTGCATTTATTCATTTGGCAGAAGCTTTTATCCGAAGCTACTTAAAGAAAGGGACATTAGTAAAACTTCAGTGCAGTAGAGAGCTTTGGTGTCAGTATTAAAGATGAGTAAATTCTAATACATGTAATATATATTACAGGTCATATATTTTACAGCGTATTATTAGTATTTTCACTTTAAGGACTTGACACTTGCAGTGTAGCTCAATAGCAGTTTGTGGGTTATTGGAGCTGAGTTCGCAGCAACATTTGTATTTCAGATTTTTAGCCGTGCACTTTGCAGCAAAGTGTGGTTAATTTTTACTTACTGATATGTTACAGCTCTGGAAAGTCTGAAGCCACAAAACCACAGGCCTGTGACAGCTCTGTCACATTTTTCAGTTTGCACCTGTAACCATAGCTCATACCCCTTCAGCACTGATATAAAATCTGACCCCAACTACCTTGAGATGTTTGTTTCATGGATGAAACATTGATAAATAATTATCATATGGACATTTTTTATGCAATTAATACTGTGCTTAGATCTATGACTCAAATAAATAGTATCCATGATATCTATGAATATATATAACCTGTAATGAGTAATTTAAAGAACTATTTAGGTAGAAAAAAACTAAATGTCTTTAATTAAATGTAATTAAATATGATTGCATTAGATTGTGGAGGGAGACATTAAAGATAAATGTGAAAGCTCATGAGATGACAAGTGGGGAAAAGATTAATGTTAACAAATTAACAAATTAACATACTTGAGTATTAATTCCCAAGTTGAAACACGAAGTTAGTGTCGTAATCTCAAATTAGATATAGTGATAGATAAATAGATAGTGGAAATATGACATGGTTTCCTGTCTTCAGAGGATAGTCTTGTTAAGACTCAATGTCTCCGATTAAGCTTTTTAACTTATACTCTCCTGACATCCCTGGACTGTGACAGTGAATGGAAAGTTTTAGCCATGATGGACGTTTCCATTAAAGCAGCTATGGTCCCCAGATACACAGCATGTCTTAGTAAGCATGAACAGTTATCCACTACAGAGGCAGAGTTATTGTATTTCCTTTGACTTAACCCCATATTTACAGACCTGTGGATGTCTTGGCTTGAGGAGGGAGGTTTTGTTGTCACTTGGTTTTGTTTTTAAATATAAATAAATTTTTTTAAAAATGAATAAAAATTAAGAAACATTACGTGTCTGTAAATATGTCTGTTACCAACAAATTGTCCAGGCTGCAATATAATAGGGTTTGTAATAATATTTCAGTCTATGTCAAAGTAAATTAAATGTAATTAAGGCATTCACTGAATTTTTTCTGGATCACTATCACTGTAGATGTTTTTGATAATAGGTAGCAGGAGGATGACAGTTTTGCTCTTTTTCTCTCAGAATATTAATAGCTTGACATTTCTCTAATGTGAGTTGACATTTGACTCCCTTGATGGCTGCGTAGTGTGTTGCTTCTTAACTAAGTCTTCGTATTTAAGGACCTTGTTCTCAGATGTCAGTATTTGTAGAAGGATTTGATTCTAAAAATAATTTGACTTTATCAAAGACAGACACTGAAAAGTTCATCACATTAACTTAAATTGTCTCGGCGTAAATTTTAAGAGAACTATACAATATGATGTTTGCTATTCGTAATGAATTATATTATATTGTGAGGAATGCTAACAATGTCACCAACAATGTAGTTACAGCTGCTTTTTGCTGAGAAGTTATGTTATAAAATAATCAAAGAAACAAAAAAAATCTATATTTTTATGTTCATTTAAGCCAACTGCTCAAATAACAATTATTTTTCTTTATTAATGTTAAAAAATGCTGTACCTCATCGTTAGAAAATGTTTTACTGTATATAAAAATAAATCGCTGTGATCTTATTGGAAACAAAGACATTTGAAGTAGATGGAACTTAAGCAAAATAAAACACACTGCTGACATCAGACTTGTATATTGTATCATTTACTATGTTTGGGTGTGGTGTACCTTCTTCCAAGTTAAAGTAGATATTAGGAGGATATAGATGATGAAGATGATTTATTTTATCAGTGTACATTTTACACGTCCATCGTGATTAAAAGTCTTCATCACCGTGTTTGTTTGAAGAAGAGCACACCAATTTCTGAAAATGTATAAAGTGCATCACCTGCAGAACTTAATAATAATATGGGGGACACATATATACATTTGATACATATACACATATGTACATATACGTGTGTGTGTGTATTTGTTTTGTTGTTTTAGTTGCCTTTCATTCAAAGACAGAATGTATAAATGTAACATTGCAGCACATGTAACAGGTCACAGCTCATATCCATTTATGGTGGCCACATCCTCGGCAATATAAAGCTGAGCAGATCGTTGCTCTGCCTCACTCTCCTCTCTAGTCATGAGCTGTAGTGATAATGTGGTTCCTCCTTCTTCTCATCTACGTTGCTCTCAGTGAGCCTGTGATCTTGAAAGGCAAGTTACAACTAATCTTTTTTTTTTAATTGAGACTTTAGATGCTTAAATTTGACTCTTTGTTTGTGACAAATTAAAACTTAATAGAGGTCTTTCTGATTTAACAGATTTTGATGTAAAAAAAAAAAAAGTAAATCTTTTATTTTATTTATTATAAAAGGCTATAGCCCTTCCATTAAATACATTTAAGTCAAAGATTTTTATTTATAGAAGGCAACCACAAGCAGGTGCTACAGGAAATGCCTTACTGAATCTTAAGATTTATTGTTTCCTGAAGTTGAAAGCTCTGATGAAAAGAGGTTTCTGGTTTAAACGTGCACTAAAAGTATAAAAAATGGTGAACCAGGCAAGCAATTTACACACGAAGGAAAGAGGGTGAACAGAAAATTTCAGCATTCGCTTGTTTTAGAAATTTTAATTATGTTTTTTTTCCCAACACAATTGTGGATAAAACTGGAATATTCTTTTTTTCATGTGAGGTTAAAAGAAAAAAAAAAAAATCATTTAATGTTAATCAAATCAAATGTATATTATAAAAGTGTTTTGAAATGGAAAAAATATGGAAAACTGGTCCCATCTGTTTTTCATTCATAATTTTTATATATGAATGAATGTATTTGCCAATTCGCCAAATGTTCAGCTTTATGATAAATTGATGAAAATGACCACATCACAAATGGCAAATATTTTCATAAATCAAAAAATAAACTATATATTAATATTATACATTAATAATAACCTTTTCAAATTACTTTATATGTTTTAATGTCTGTAAGCTTAGCTGATATTTGAATAAACAGTAATTACAGTAATATTTAGGGTTTTGGATAAAATAACACAGAATTGCAATGAAAGAATATCTTCAATTATCCAGAAAAATTACTCTGAATTTATTCTAAAAATACTGAAATACAAATATATATATGTATATATATATTATTGGTGTTGAATAATCTGTAATGTAATATGTATCTAGAGTATTTAGGTTGAAGTATTAAATTACTTCTGATCCAGAAAACCAAAGAAATTATTCTGAAACTAAATGATGTATTTCGTGTCTCTATTATATCATTTCTTTAATTTGTTAAAATTTTAACTGACTTTGTAGAATATACAATTAAACTTTGCTTTTGCAGTGTAATTAAAATTTAAAAACTTAATTTCTTCAGCAACTTCAAACAACAGATTAAATGAATGAAGACTCCAAAACTTTGCATAAAAATAACACGTGCCAAATGAGTAACTGTAAATTTAAACCTTCTGCCTCATGACCAGGTGAGAACCAATTGATTCTTAGAGGTGGAAGTCATCCATGCGAAGGCCACGTTGCAATCTACCATGAGAACATATGGGGCTACGTTGGAGATAAAGACTGGAACGCAGTCATTGAAGAAGTGGCGTGCAGAAGCGCTCACTGTGGGAGTCCTGTGGGCCCAACAGAAGATGTGGAACGGCCCATAAACAGCAAAGTGTGGCTCAATGAACTGAAGTGTAATGGAAGTGAAAATTATTTGTGGGAATGTGGCTGTCCTGGTTGGGGCATCAGTGTTTACCGGAAAGACACTGTTAAAAAGATTAAATGTTCAAGTGAGGCTGAACTTTTAGCTTTTACATTTGTTGAAATATATAATACTGTACTAAGGAGCTCCTGCGATGATGTCCATGATGTAACTTTTTGCTCTGTTTCTTGCTCTTCTAGATAAAATCACAATGAGCCTAGATGAATTCAACACGGCTAAGATTTGTGCGGGAGCTGTGAAGTGGTCCACAAATGGGACCACAGGTTACTTTTGTTCTGGCGCATGGGGTAAAAACAGTTAACATTTGCTGTTTTTAAATGCTTGCAATGTGTGAGTTCAAAAGGGAAATCAGGACATTGTGTTCATGTAACGTGACCAACGTAGAGGAATCTAGAGTGTGATGGCCAATGCATGAGTAGGGGGAGTATCAGTAACTCAGTGGTTGTTTGTGCTAGATCTCTCTAGCACAAACAACCAGGGGCAGATGTAACAGTGATTAGTAATTCACTTAAATAAGAGCCAAAATAAAAGGTACAATTAATGCAAGAAAAGAATAACAACTTGAAGTAACAAAAAAAAAAAAAAAATGGAAATTTAGTACAAAAACAACTGCTTACATGGCCGTGGGTTTGATATTAGCATGAACGCAACACATCAAATTAAACTAGACAAAATGTTACTTGTGGTTACGCAAGTCAAACATATATATATATAAATTACAATGAATGATGGGCAAAAAATAATCTTGATTAAAAGAAAATACTTGGTCATTAAAATCACAAGGCTGTTTACAGAGACGTGCTACTATGTTATACATCTTATTTTGTAATTACTAATGCTTTAATTTGTAAGCAGCATTTTTCTGTTGTCACAGGTCAAGGTGGAGTTACAGAAGTTTAGCTTCATATATATACTCTACATTTATGTGCTTTAATCCTGTGGCTCCCAGAATGAGGTTTAGTTTTTAACGATATGTTCAAATTATACATTTTTGTAACATAAAGTCTTACTCTGAAAAATAAGCAGAGTTTAATGTAGTGAAGTAGAAAGTGCAATATTTCCCTCTCAAACTTAGTGGAGTATGAGTATGCTTGAAAATACTCAAGGAAAGTACAAGTACCAGTAAATTGGACTGAAGTACACTGTATGATTAAATGTACTTTGTTACTTTCCATCACTGTCACTGTTATATTCAAGCACTGTAGCAAAAATAAATATTATAGGACAAATTTTCTCATAAAACAGGACAAAAGTATTTCATGAAGAATATTAATATTTTCATCTTTTTATACTTAAAAATTCAAAGCAAATTGCTTTTGATTTTGCAATAATTTAAGTAGATTTGTTTGTTTGTTGATTTTCGACCACTTCTTTCAGTATTCACAGGATATCAGTGTTGTGAAATGTTTGGTGATGTGATGATGATTACTGATCATTGTATGTGCGAATCCTCTCACATTAAGAACGAAGAGACGCCGATCATTTGTGTCAAAGTCTGCAATGTGGTAAATCCAGAGAGCTTTCTATGGATGACTGGGGGGTTTGGAAAGGATTCGAAGGTTCAAAGAAGATGACGATCAACTGCTCAAACATTGAATCGATTAATAGTCTGTGGCATTGCTTAACCGAGGAAACAACAAAGTGCACAAGTCCTGTTTCTGTTGTATGCACAGGTAACACACACACAATTAGTAACTAAGTTTGCTAAAGTGTTGCAATATATCAGTGAATAAGGAAGTTGTTGATTTAAACAGATTATAAGAAACTGCAACTCAATGGAGACGCATCAAATGTCTGTTCGGGGAAGCTGGAAACATTCAAAAATAACAAGTGGACTTATTTGAAAAACAAAACCAAAGCTGCTTTTTGGTGCACACAGATGCACTGTGGTAACAGTGGCAAGTTTGATGTCAACAAAAACCTGATATGCTCAGGTAATTCAGCTGATTCATTTCAGCCACATTATTTCCACAATCAACATCCAGGCAACTGCTTTGAGATTTAAGTTTTTTGATCTGGAAAATACAAAAACAATCGTGACATCAAAATCAATCGCTTTCCTCTTTCTCTTCTCCACAGACAACGTTACTGTTCTTCTGAGGGATGGCAGTAAACCCAGCAAGTGCTACGGTGAAGTTCATGTCAATGTGAACAATAACATTCGCCCTGTGTGTGGCTCCAAGTGGACCAGAAAAGAAGCCGAAGTGGTTTGTAAGGAGCTAAAGTGCGGGAATGTGAGTTCTCAGCGTCAGATGCCAGTATCAGCAATGAAAAATTGTTTCATGTTATTTAATGTGAGCCCCTGTGGCCACACATAACAATTACAAGAGATAATAGTAATGTCAGAAATATTGAGCTAACAGTAGCTACCAGAAGCTAATGGTCATTCCAGACCAAGTAAGACTGTGGCAGAGAAGTCTTGAACTAAGCAAGGGTGCGTTCATTAATTCAACTTTTTCTTTATAAGTATTTACTGTAAACTTTGGCTAACAGTTTGAAACTTATTCACATCCTCTTAAGGAAGCTTAGCTTACCATGAAAACTGAAAATCCTTTTCACATCGGTGTAGCTGTTAAAAACTGTTATTAGTATTAATATTATGTTGCATCTCTGTAACTTTTCAGTCTGGAACAAATGAATATGATTCACACAGGTTATAATACATGCTCTCTTCTAGGTGGTCAGTCATAGTCTACGGAATACTAAAACTGGGGTAATGGATAATGTGAATTGCTTAGGCAGTGAGTCCTCATTGTGGCACTGTCAGGCCAGGCATGACCCTTCCCAGTGTTCATCCATGGCTTATGTTATCTGTTCAGGTGAGATGTGATCTGACGGTGATAGTCTCTTCCAGTTATTTGTAATAACAAATTAGCCTTTTCGGATCTATTAGAAATACATGTATTTCCAGTTTAACTTTACTTTATAGTGGAATCAAAAATGTGATGTCTTCCTGTGTGATTTACTTCCATCTGAATTCATGTTGTAAGGTGTTTATTTTGTATGTGCAGGCATGTTTAACGGTTCTTTTGTTTTTATGGTACAGATAGCGTGAATGTGACTTTGAAAGATGGTCCTGGGAAATGTGCTGGGAGACTAGAGATCCTGTATCAGGGCATGTGGAGGCAAGTTGATAAAGATAAATGGAATAACACCAATTCAGATACTGTCTGCAAACAAATGGACTGTGGGAGTAAGGGCAAAGTCAGTTTTGGAGAATTCATTAAGGGTTCAGATAATTTCCTCACTGAGAATTTGAATTGCCAACCAAATGCCAAAACCATATCTGAGTGTATTACAGATGACCCTAACCGTAATCCTAACCCTAATACTAACAACCCCCAAGTGAAGCAGACAGTGGAAATAACCTGTGAAGGTGAGTGTTTTTTATTTTGTGCTTAGACTTTTTCTTATTGTGTGTGATTGTCACGCTCCTATTCCATCCTGTCACAACAAGGGCTGTGTATAGATGCAGTAGCCTTGAATCAGTCCAAATAGAAAGTGTAAAAAAAAGCAATTAAAACAACCACTATATATACTATTTATGCAATACATAAAGAGACTACAAATGATTAATTAAATAATAAATAATATCAAATGATTAAATAATGAATTAACATTAATTAAACACAGTTTTTCTCAATTTTACTCCTTATTTCTTACCTCACACAGTAAAACCTTTTTGGACACTTTGGGGCACTACAACAGCCTGTAACTGCAAACTGTATTTACATCTTTGCATGGTTTGCACGTGCAGTTGCAAACTGTACAAACCACAAGAAAGCCAGCTGAAAGAGTTTTGGCTTTTGAAAAAGTTGTGTGGGAGCAGAACGTTGTAAACAAATCTCAAAACAAGACATCGCAGCTCACAATGCTGGCTCATCGACCGGACGCTAACACAGAACATTGAAGGGCTTAGGGAGAACAATAAGTGCAATTTTTTTGAAATAAAAAATAAAAATTAAATTTAAAAAAATATATATTAGTTTCAACAACTGATGACCTAAATTTCCTATCATGTCTATCACATGTCCTAATATTATATATCTCTATGCTTTCTTGACCCTGTCAGAGCACAAGATGGTATTTCTTGAGGGAAATAATTCCTGTTCTGGCATGGTGGGGATATCGTACAAAGATAACACCTACTGGCTCTCTGGCTCTAACATGACATGGAACAATCACTCTGCAAACACAGTGTGTCGGGAGATGCACTGTGGGAATGCCTTAAGCATCGACATCTCCATCCAGACCGTTGATAAAGAGGCAAATATTTGGAATGGCTCTTACAACTGCTCACCCAACACCAAATCTCTGTTTGACTGTGCACCGGGAGAGTCACCTACCCAAAATGACACCATTGCCACAGTGACCTGTTCAGGTAATGTCATCTCATCATCATCTAATCCAGTTTGGAAATGAAATACTTCACAATATGCTACACAAACTCACCTCAATGGCCGTAACTACAACAGTGTCTGCCTTGGGATCCTGCAAACCTTGAGATATCATACATTTATGTCAGACTGGTCTGAAGAATGCTTTAACAACATTTGTTTTTGGGTTGTCTCACCAGGATCGATCACATTAAACCTGACTAACAAGTGCTGGGGGCATGTGGTCATTGATGTGGAAGGGAGGCGTGGAGGTGTTTGTGGGGACAGCTGGACACTCCAGCATTCTGAGATGCTGTGTAAAAGCATTGGCTGTGGGACTCTAGTTCAGAAACAAGAGAGCCAGTCTGGAGAAAGTTCTGTGATCGTCAAGAGTTTGCACTCTGCAAAAAAGATTACCAGGCTGGTCCAGTCCAACTTTGTACTGAATGAAGAAAACAACAACGTGTGTAAACAAAACCAAGCCTATGTTGTTTGCACAGGTAAATTGTATAATCAAAATATGAATCATAATTAGACTGGTATGTTTTGGAATGTCTCGTGGATTAATACTACCTCAAAATGTCTTCTCTTATCTTTACCCAGCAGCTGATATTTTCAGTTTTTGGCTAAAGTTGCATCAAAGACCTAATCAGTTATAGTTTCATTATTATGATTAGAATTTTCATAATAATTGATTAATTTTTATTTATTATCATTATTATTATTATTAATAATAATAACAAGTGACATAGATAAAATGTGGGTCTAATTCTGTATCTTTCATTGTCTTGTTGCAGGCAGTGTCAAGTCCAGATTAAGTCTCTCCAGAGACAAATGTTCTGGAAATGTGGACATTTGGTTTGAAGGCCAATGGCTCCCAGTGTGCACGAATGCTCTTCAAAACAAAACCACTGAAATTGAAACCATCTGTAAAGATCTGGATTGTGGTCAGGCTGTTCAAATTATCGAACACTTTGGACCTAAACCAAAAGAGGACGGGAATATGATTTCAGAAATACAGTGTCCTGAAGAAGGCACAAAGTCCTTAAGAGATTGTAAACTCACTTTGGGCTCCAACTGCATTCCCACTGGCCTCAAGTGCTCCAGTATGTATAATGATCTTCTCCCGAGTTAATTATCTATATATTCTGTCATCACTCCATCTAATCTGAGCATGTTGTTCATTGAAAGAAATAATCTGTACTTGAAACATGTTTCTTGCTGAGAGATGAGAAAACTGCTACCACTTTTATGACAATAAGATAAATATGAAGCTACCACTAGGAGACTGTGGTGGTAGACTGGCTCTGCTGAAGTCCGCCTTGATTCACTGATTTTCTATTCTAACATCTCAGCAAGACACCACTTTAGAATATTTAAAAATGCAAATGTTTTGTGACTTGTGGAATTCTTGAATCTTGTCTCTCTTGTTCCTGTTTATCTTAGAGTGGGGAAAGATGAGAATCAGCAATACCTGCAGCGGATCTGTGTCTGTTTACTCCAATGGAAAACATAATGCCGTCTCCAATGAAGGCTGGGGAGAGGTAGAAGCAAACCAGCTTTGTCAGGATCTGAACTGTGGCAGCTCAGTGTCAACAAATTCTTCCCACGGGTCCAAAACTTTCTCAAACAGCACCTTCAGTTGTCCTGCTGGACGGAAACCAAACAAAATCTGGGACTGTGAAAAAGAAAACTCTGCCCTGCTGAAAGAGAAGAAGCAGCTCACCATTAAATGTCAAGGTACATTTCTATCAAATGACAAAAGAACCTCTGCAGTTAAATTATTCCAATGTATACTGTAGATGGGCCACTTGACAACGTTTTTGTTGGTCATTAAGGGAAGAATTAGAAAAGAAGATACCTCCATCATATTGGTATAATATATATGAAGCTGGAGCTAGCACATTATCTTAGCGTAAAGACACTGGGCATCATGTAATTTGGGGAAAACAACTGGCCTGGCTCAGTCCAAGAATGAAAAAAAAAAAAACAGTTTATCAGTACCTCTAAAGGCCACTAATGAACACTTTGTAATTCATTAATTTCATGTGTAAACAAACTAAAGTGGTGGTTTTCCAGGAGTTATGGAATATTTTGTGACTTGTCTGGAGTCTTGTCCAGGCTCCTTGCCAAGAAATAGTCCAGCAGGTAACATCAGTGCAAACCACAATGTGTCACTGGTGGGTGCATTTCTTTATTCAGTTTCTGGACTTCCAAAGTCCAGTTGTTCAGACCGGGCTAAGCCAACCTATAGTTTCCTATATTAGAATAATGACATGTTAGGTGTCGATTTTGTCCACGTAGTACAGGTATTCTCTGAGCAGTTGACTTTAGTTTCACACTACAATAAGTTTTTTTTTTTTTTTGCTTGACTTTGTAAAACTTCCAGTAACCATGTGGTTAGCTAATACTGGATTTTGTTCCTCTTCACTGATGATATTGCAAAGTAGCAAGTGTCTTGTATTCTGTATACTGATTTCAAAATCAGCCAAAGTAAGGTATGTGTAGAACCTTTGTGATTTTTTTTTTAAAAAAACAAAACAAAACAAAAAAAAAAAAAAAAAACTGAGAAAACCATATTAGGATGAGAAGGTACATGGGTCATGGGTAGCCGCGCTTCCTAATACATCCTCATGTTTATGGTCTATTTCCCTCTAAATGGACCATCATTTAAAAAATGAACACTGTTGCACTGAAGACGAGGGACCATAAACTCATTAGGAATGTTTACGTCATAAATCAGGTCAGGTCACAAATCCAGCGAGATGTAGGGCCATTTTCACATGGACTTCAATACAGTCTGGTTCTTAGACTTAATGCAGGTTTAAGGCTCTTCAGCGCTGGCTTCGCTTCACAGGCCCAGAGTGTATATCACTTTTATTGACAGACTACAGTTGGCTCCTCAGACAGTGTTACAATAACTTTACGAATGAGGATTAAAACTCTCTCCTTGACGCTTTGGAACTCACAGAGAAATATTTTGCCACTCCCCACTTTTTTCCTCTTAATAAATGCTGTAAATTACATTGTAATAGCTCAATAATTATGATATAAACCTGGTATGCTGTCCCATGTTTTGTCATGGGGTCACAGATCTTTAGAAAAATCGGATTGCAGATCTCTTCAATATTTGATCTCTTATTTCTTTCCTTCCTAGCTGAGCTCAGTGTCACCTTGATGAAAGGATGCCATGGTGAATTAAAGCTAGATCAAACGGAAGTGTGCAGCAGGCACTGGAACAAAAGCTATTCACACTTGGTTTGCCAAGAACTGGGTTGTAGCAATGCAGTTGTTGCTACGCACACCAAGCGTTCTCAACCAAAGTTGTTGTACCACCATGTCCGTTGTGATGACAACAACTTCAAACTTAGCCAGTGCCAGACAGTGACGGGAAAGTGTGATGGAACACTGGTGTCTGTTTACTGTGTTGGTAAGTGTATGTTTGTGCTTTCTATAACATCAAAGATGCAGAGGATCCATCTAATTCTCCTGTCACCCCATCTGAAGAAACTATATTTGATTTTATTTTGATTTTGATTTTTTATTTATTTTAATTCTGATTATTTATTCAAGTTTTAGCATTTTCAGCTTGTTTTTAATGTAAACATCTGCTACATTTTCCCTTTTAATGTTTTCAGTATTTTCATTATTTTAATGGATATTAAAGAAATAGAAATACACATGCATTGCTGATTTGTTAAGTGTGACACTGACTTCAGTGATAAACTCATGAGGGAAGTTAGTTCAGATCTGGATCAGTCTGAGCCTTTGACTGGAGCATTGCTGCTTTACTTCTGTGTGTTTATCCATCCATTCTCATCCTCCACCTCTAGAGTCACCTCTCTACATGGGACACTCCTATTGGCTCCAGTGGGTGATGTCACAGCCAATCAGAGTGTCTCCTTCAGAGGCCTAGCTGTCAGCTGCTTGTAGCCAAAGTCAATGGGATCAATCCTGTATTTTTCTGATCTCAGAGTGAGGAGAAGTTGCTCTGAGTTTATTGTAGTGACAGAATAAAGACAGAGAGACATGGACAATAAGATATTTAGAGCATTAGAGGCTTTGGAGCTGATTTTTCATCATTACTGCTCCAAAGAATGAGCAGAACTCAGATCAGATAAAGAGAGAAACTTCAAATCAGCTCTAGAACAACACAAACACATGTGTGTAACTTTCTGTGTTGAAGTTTTCTTTGGTTATTCTGGTTTTATAAGGACTCTTACTTACTCTTACTACTCCTCATCTTCATTGTCAATAGACAGATATGAGAGTATTTATCTTCATCCCTGCAAGAAAATGGATGAGCCTATTTCCTAAAATGTTAAATTATTTTTCTTAATTCATTTTTGTTTCTTGTTTTCTTTCCACAGCCAATGTCAAATTCCGCACCAAAAGAAAATGTGGAGGTCAAATTGAAGTAGACTATGGAACTGGGTGGAACAAAATTTGTCCTGTGACACTCTCAACCGATTTTCAGAAAAAAATATGTCAGGAGCTTGCCAAAGAAAGTGGTGGTACAGAGTGTGGTGATCCTAAAGTTGAGAAAATATCAGAACCAGAATATAATAAAGAGGAAAAGGTAAATATTTCTATTTCATTTATTTTTTGTGTGTTGTTTTGGCAAGGTTTCACTTTTTCTCATAAGTCTGTGATCTTTTTTATTTTGTCTGTCAGACAACTCTATTGTTTTGTATGGATGCATGAAAAGGAATTAATCTAAAGACAAGTTTAAATTTAATTCAAGGTCGTAAATGTCTCATTGAAATGCACAACCAATCACATGGACCTCAAGCACTGTGTTGTCGCTGAGCCTTGTGAAAACGTCAAACCAGCTCAGATCTACTGTGAAGGTACGCACACCTTAAAAAGCCAGGCTGCTTCCTAAAAATATTCATTCAGCTGTTTTGCATAGGCATTAGATTTTTGTACCTTGTAAAGTTGAACTTATTTAAAGGTTCATATTTTAGCCATCTCATCTCTCTGAGGTCTAGGACCAAAAGTATTAAGACACTCTGTTAAACTAAAAGCAGTTTATAGACAAAACACTATCTGTGCCACAAGTTATAAGACATGGGGCAGACAAAAAAGAAATGCAATCTCCCCAATTGTTGGTCAGATTACAAGGGAGCTCATCAGTAAACTTTAGGACAATAACTTAGACAGCAACCAATAACTCTAATACCGTAAAGGAAACACTGAGCACACTATTTCTGTTGCTCTGCTGTGTATACACGGGGAAAAGCATGCGTGAAGTGCACACAACGCACGTTCTTTGTTCATGAATACATAAATTCATGTGCAGGAAATGGCATATGCATGTTTTTTTGTGCATATGCATCATTTATGCACCTGGTGTGCCCCAGGTGGGGACTTGCTAACTGTTTTCTGAGTGACCCAGTAAAAATATACCAGATTTCAGGAAAAAACAATCCTGCAATGTTGGATGGTCCCCGGTGGCTGTAGCTGATGGCAGTGACTGCTTTGTTGTGACATCACAAAGTCCTGACGCTGGTTTTAAGGCTCAGTTTCTAAATACAGGCTGTGAGCATTTCTCTGTGATACATTTGATACTTTCACTGTATTAATATAGAACCTAGACCTGTTTCATAATCAAAGACCACATGGAGGTCTAGCTTTTTATAATAAAGGACTTTTAATCTTGAAACCAAGTACTGCTGAAACAAAATGAATCAGGTAACATTTCTACTCTGTGAGTAATGCAGAAAAGGTAATGTAGCTATGTTTCATTTCAGGATATACTTATACAACAAAAGTTAATGGTCAGCGCAAGCAGTTCCCGACTGTGGCCGTTTTGCTGGGAGTGGGACTGTTTTTTTTGCTGGTGATAATGACTACTGTACTTGTGCGAATTTACATTATCAAGAAAGACAAGAACTCCCAGGGTGAGTATTTTATTCTATTCTTCTACTTGATGTTATTGCTTCACTTGCTGTTAAATACTGATTGATAAAAAGCATACCATGCCACTGGCCAAAATCAATCTAATGATCCTGATGCATTGGAGCCATTTTGCCACAAGAGGCCAGTATTTCTGCAGCTTTTGTATTTCCGCTCATGGAAACTCTTAGATTTTGATTCAGGGGTGCCCTTGTACCTCAGCTGGTAGAGCACATACAACATGGTGATGGATGAGTCCTGTTATGTTCGGTAATACATAACATAGTGATATTAACATTAGAAATATAGATTATATAGATTATTATTATTAAATATAGATTCAGAGCTAAATACCAGCTCATCAGCAGATGCAAACATCTTTGTGTTATGTGCATGAATGTTGTTCTAACTGTTTTTCTCATCATCTCGTCAGTATGAAACAGTTGATTGTCACATACCAGTAAATGTCTAATAATGTTTTGATGTAGCGAGAATGCTGTCAAGGAATGAAGTAGAGTTTGAAAGTGGTGACTATGAGGACGTCACGAGCAAAGAAAATGAAATGAAAGACTTCAGTCGTGGCAGTGAGTTCAAAATATATTTATTATTTCATTATTATTATTTTATTTTATGTTACTCGCTTTGATTTCTGATTTATAATTCATATTATTGTTACATGGAATATTATAATGGTATAATTTTATACTTTTTTTTAATACTTGTTATTTACCCCCATGTTTGAGTTGCATTGGGCATATTTTCTTCTGATATTTCCACAGTTCACTTGTATAGTCCAATGTATATAATGTAATGTAATGCACATGCTAATTCCTTTTCATCTGCTATGTATTTTAGTCATTTAATTAATTAATTGATAATTCAAATAGTTCTCCATCTGATTTACCCTTCAGTCTGCCTTTGTGCTGTGCTTTCTTTCCACTATGAAAATCCTAATATTCAAACTCAATTTCCAAGTGAAATTAAACACTGATTTGGAAAATGTGGAATATAATGAGAATATCTTTTGAGTGATAAGTATTTGTTTCTTTATTTTGTGTGCTGAAATGTCATCAGGGTGAGAATATTTATGTTGTGTTGCAGGATTCAAATCAGATGGTGAAGTCAACACAGACAATGACGCACGGAGCGCTTCCTCTTTACCTTACGATGACATTGATGAAGCGCCTGAGGCTCAGCCCCTGACCACCGCCTCAAGAGACAGCTTCGTCAAAGGAGAGACCCCTGATCAAACTGGTGGAAAGTTACAATCACATTTCTCAATATTTTCTCACTAAATTCTCTCATTTTCAGGAATCAGACTGACTAAAATTTAACACGTGACTATTTTTCCTGCCAACAGATGGTGTGACCTACGAGGTGGACGACCTGCAGGAGAGTTATGACGATATAGAAGCCAGCCCTGAAATCACTCAGACTAAAGCTGAAGTCCATGACAGCCCAACAACCACACCTGAGAGCAACACAGTGGTACTTCCTTTATTGGGGCAGGGGGATGGGGACTACCTGGACCCGGACCAAGATGGGTGAGCCAAAACCAGGTTTAACACCTGCTGAAAAAGTGTATCACCTCAAAACCCAGCTCCCTTTTACTTTGACAAAAATGGAAAATTAAAAAGAAATGTGCTGTAAACATTTGTTGAAGCAACCTATAATAAATTTACAAATAATACAAAACTCAGCTTTTAAATAATCAGCTGCATTATTGGATTAAAGAAAGGTTGAATTATACATTTTTTATCTGAATACAGATAATTATTAAATTGGACAAAATTGTGCAATTTATGAAAGAGCATGTTTAATGCAGACAACATCAGCTGATGCTCACGGTGCACTGCTCACTGATGTAGATAAAGTGAGCTTTAGGTTTCATTTTACGTTCTATAATGAGGGAAATGAGCAGTTGCCTTCAAATGTCCAAAGTGCAAAGGTGTTTATTTTTTCTTTGGTTTAAAACCTACATTCACCACCATTGCTGCATTTCTGGCTTTTATTAAATGTTTCCAGAATTACTTTTTATTTCAACATACATATTGTATAGATTGTAGTTAGGCTTCTTTTATTGCTACAATATTTCAAGAGATTATTTCTGCAACATCTATTAACTGCAGTGTCATGAAATCAGCTTCCTAAGACACACTGACAGCAACACTGAAGTAGATCTTACATGAGTCAAACTCCTTGTTTATAAACTTGGCTGGTGCAGTCAACTCAGGTCATATTGTTGCATGTGTACATTATATATTATTATTATTATTATATATTATTACATTATATATTATTATATAAAATTAATTACTTAATGATTTATGATTTAAAACCATTAAAAGAATATACAAGAAAAGAATATTGAGCACAGTCTTTGTTGTTGCCATTGGTTATTTTCTTACCCTCTTGACATTTGTACTCATCTGTTTGTACATAACAAAGAAGTTCACAACTTCAACAACAATGTAAAGTTATTTTTTTTGTTGTATAATGTACTTTCAGTTATTTGTGATTGTGGAGCACTTTCTGTGTCTTTTTGCCAGAACTAAGTTCAACCAGTGAATCAAATATTAATCAGACGGCTTTAATGAAGAAGCCTTTGCAACAAACATGTGCAACCTTTTTTGTTAACAAGGTTTTTTTTTTTTTTTTTTTTTTTTAATCAGAATGACATTAAACACTTTGTCAAGACTTTTTGTTGGCTCTGTTGTTCAGACTTTTAGGCTTCACGTGCACCTAATGAAACCTCTGAGACTCCAAGATTTTGGAAATGGCTCAGATGTTGAGTATCAAACTGTATGTTATATATATTGTATATAGTTTGATACACAGCACAATAAGCCGTTTTCTCCACAAAGCATCACTTGTAGTGGGCCTCAAGTTCACTGCTGGTCTTTTCTTTTAACAGTTCAATAAGGTTTTTAAACATCTTTCTCATTTTTACAATTTTTGTTTTTATTTTAATGTATTGATCTATTATTGATAAGGTCTTGCGATTTTGCTCAGCAGAGCCCCAGAGGACAACAAAATGAATCACTGTTTCTCTTTAAATACAGTTTCATCTCTGTGCACTTTAAAATTCTGTATAATGACTTAAACATTTCTCTCCAGTGGTCAAGACATGTGAGAGCAGCTGCTCGCTACAAATGCTAACATGAGTAAGGCCATTGGTAAGGGACTGACAGACATGCTAGTGCTGCTTTCAAGAGATTGACAGATCTGCTAGAGCCTCACATGTTTGGTCAGGAGTTATCCAAGGGCCAGTGAGATCACAGAGCCAGTGATACACCCAAAGGGACTAATTTGTAAGCAGCAGCCCTCGTCTGATATGTAAACATCACACCCAGCCTTGCTGTCAGGGCCCTTGCTGGGGGATCATGATGTAGGATTAAGTCTGCTGTGTGGCTGAAGCTGAAATAGATACAACAGAATCATCTGTACGTGAAGGAGGTAACATTAATGTTCATCCTGCCCCAGGTCCCACTTCTCTGCAGGGGCCCAGAAGGCTTAAGCTTTGTGTTGTTTACTTGAATTTGTAAGATTATAATAATAGGACATCCTCTTTGTTGATTTCTGATGACAGTGTAGCAGTTATGTGCAAACTGTGGTTCGTCCTCTGACTCCTTCAACCTGGTATGAAAAGATCAAACCAGTTTTGTCATTGTTGAGTCAATTAACTGCAAATCATCCACTGTGTCTTTGGATGTTTTTAGCCATGCTAGTGGTGGGATCCCTCTCATTTTAATAAGCCTATTCAATAAGGCCATTTCTTCTATATTTATATATATTCTATATTTTCAGGTTAATTTAAATGCTGAAATCTCTCTCTTTATTTCCAGATCACAGTCGAACAACCTTATATAAATATAATATAAAGGTGTTTTTTTTGGTTGCCCTGGTTTTGCCTCCCATGTACTAGTGGAGGTTGTGTGTGTGGGCCATACTCATTGTAAGAGATGGACCTACAGACTCAAACATGAAAGAGGTACAGAGTAAATTAATAGATATATATTAACTAATATTAATATGTATCAAAACATTATCTAAGCCTATTTCACAACATAAGATGAGACGGTAAAGCACAGAACTGTGAAGATGCATCGAAAGATCTAAAATACAACATAATCTATCATACTTATCAGACTTATCATCATAAGTCATGATCATGGAAACTGACCTAAGTTTGATACGGTTCATATTTTATCTATTTATACTACCATCATTATGAATGTTTTTGAAATTTCCTTGTGTCTCTACCACTTACTGTGATGAGTACCATCATGAGGTTGAGATTTGTGTTTTTTTGCTCCGAGGCTACAGTGCTAAGTCTACAGTGCTAACTTCCACATAATCTTTGCCTGCCTACTTCAATATGGTATGATTTACATCACTTTACATCTCTTTACATCACTTTCGACCCAGCTTTATGCTCTGTGAATGTCAGGTTTAGTTTGAATCATATGTTCAGGCTATCCCATGACCTTTGAAGAAATGTTGATAACATCACATTTCATGGATTCATCAAAAACTTTGTGACCTGAGGGTTCTGCTGGCTTCATGTCTCATGCTGCAAAAATTGCAGTTTATAGTTCAGAAAAGTTTCTTTCACCACCTGACGCTGGCTTTTTAAGGAGGTAACAGACAGACGAGCCGTCAGCTGGGAGAAAGGTCCCAGTTGTGGTGATTTTCCATAACAGACTGGTTTTATTAATAGTGCACCCGTGTGCACAGGAGCCAGGCTCTCTGGATGGCACCATCTCTCTCTCTCTCTGTCTCTGTGTGTGTGTTTGTGTGCACATTGTTTCATTTGTTTCATTGTTTCATTCTGATAACTCTAAACACACAACGAACGTCATTAAAAAACCTGTTCCATTTGAAAAAAAAGTTTCTCACTATCTAATAAGCCAATGTCTCGTCTCTGCACTTAATCCTGTATAAAATCATAAAAAAATGCAGTCTGTAAATGTGGTGCCAGGCCAGAGGAGGGTAAACAGCAGCGAGAGCTTTTTCACAACCTGGCAATGAAAAGTTGGTCTTAGATGTTAAGAATAATTCTTGAAATAGTTTACACAAAGACGTGTATCCATCTTTTACAGTTCATGATGATTCGCTAATGTGCATTTGAAGTAATCTAGAAACATGACAGCTGTGTAGATAAGACCGTGACCACAGTGCTTTACATAACAGACCAAATATCTTTATTTGGCATGCAACAGAAATCATGTGATGATGAGATTAGTGATTTTCATGTAGATGTAACTTCCTGGAAATTATACTAATCTCTTTATCTGCCATTAAGAGTTTGAATCGTTAATATTTCACAGGAAAGCACAAGATCTCGATCTTTTGCAAAACCGAAGAAAAACAAATCTGCATTGTCAAGTTTGGAAAATTTAATAATGTGTTTTTAAGTTCTATTTCTTGGCATCTGGGGCTAAACTTTAAAGATATGTAAAATGAATATGCTGGTTGTAATACCTTATTACACACAAGAGGCATGCAAAGCATTATTTTAATCTGTCTAAACACAGGCTCTGTTATGTGTGTGAACACCAGCACAGATAGTTTGTGAGTCAAATGCCAACACAGGCTTTGCGGTCAGATTTGCCTTGGCTCTATTAGTGTCTGTATGACAGACCTACACATGCAGTCAGGACCAGGGGTCAGCATGAAAGCTGACCCTGTTTAGTGTAATGCCCTAAATGTGCTGTAAAGCACGGTGGGGGGCTAATAGGTTCAGACTTCAGACTTCAGGTTGGGGACAACAGCATCACGTCCATCAGTGGAGAACCAGCTGCAGAAGATTCTGTATGTAAAGAGGCTGAACAAGGTCAGTGACCTGACCTGTCTGAAAAGAAAGTGAATAGATGCAAGATTTGTATTTAATTTTCCTTCCACGTGCTTTCAAAGCATGACCATGTATACACGATGCTGAACAAAGATAGGTGGATACAGCCATGAGTTACAGGCAAGAAAAAAATGAAGAATCAAAAACAATGAAAATACATTTATGATATAATAAAAGTTCATTTCAATTGATTAATAATTAATATACATGCAACACACTGTAGGTCAGACTGTAAGATATGTTGCAGTTTACATCTAAATTTGTAATTTGTGAGTTTTAAATCAAAGTTTATAATGTATATAACGATGTAGATGCATCTAAATGATGCAAATAATCAACACGATTAAAACATTTAACATTTGTTAGCTTGTGCAGAAATGGAGGAGAGATCTATTAGTCAAGAAGCAAACATGTGCTTCCTTCACACTGCTGCACTTTCATTGTATTCTTCAGAACAACACACGTACTTTAAAGGACGTCAACACTGAATGGTCTTACACTGACCCAACAACAACACCAGTAAAGAAAACAAGCTTCATACTTTATACTTTGAGCTTTAAACTCACAGTATGAAAAATGTGATGGGTTCATGTCCTGCATCATATTCGGATCATTATATTTATATTATATATTATATTTATATATCATCTCACACCACTGCACAGTTTCTATGTGCTGCACAGAGCTGGGACTGAAACTGAAATTCAGTTACACAAACCTAATCACAACTTAATACCGAAGAACAACCATGAAACACAAGCTGAAAAACATAGTTCATTTTTTTCTCACTTTTCCTTTATTGAAGAAGTGATGGTAAAGAGACAGACAGGAGACCAGGACAGAGAGAGTGGAACAGAGGTTTACATCTGAACCATCAGGACGTCTCTGTTACCTAATCTTCTCCATGGACACTGGGGCACAGCCTTCAGAGTAATGGGACTCCATTCAGGTGATGTCAACACCAAATGTTTCATCACTGCAAGTTGCATGCCAGGTTTCAGGCACTTTAAGGCCTTTGATATATATTTTAAAATGCTATTAAGGTGTAGGGCAGCTATATATTGTGAAACAGAGTCTGTAAGTCACTAGTCGTTAGGACGTTACTCCACCTCACTATGCCTGAGGTTTTTCTTTCTCTGCTGTCTGCTGCTGCCCGCTCTCAGGTGCCTTCTTAAGCCAGTCCTTCTCCACATATGCTCTTATCTCCCCCACTGTGCACCTCTTCTCTGCATCCAAAGCCAGGAGCTTACCAAACATCTCCATGGCTTCTGAAGTGAACCTTTTCCACAGAGGGGGGATGTCCTCCTCAGTGTTAGGCCTCTCCTCCAGTCTGCACCAGTCAGCAAACTCCTGGTAGAAGTCGTCCTCGTCCATGCAGCGCTCCCAGGGGAAGTAGCCTGTGAGGATGCAGAAGATAACCACTCCGAAGGCCCAGGTGTCCAGGCTCGGCTCTACGCTAAGTGGAGGGGCAGTCACTTCTTTCTGGCCCTCCTGCAGTGCCACACTACAAAGCTCCGGGGCCATGTACGGCAGGGTACCTGTGATGAATCGGATCAGGGTGCCTCTCTTTTGGGCCAGGCCAAAGTCTGCTAGCTTGACCTGACAGCAATGACTGTCCAGCAGGAGTATGTTTTCAGGTTTGACGTCACGGTGGACCAAGCCATGGCTGTGGATGAACTCCAAAGCACTGGCGATCTGGAGGACACAGCGTTTCACAGAAGACTCTGGAATACCTACCTGAAGAAATTAAAAATGGTGGATAGGGCCATTGTGTCAATTTGCCAGGGATATATAGCAATCATCCAAAAGCACTGCACAAAGAGAGATCGTGAGCATGTTAGCATCTTGACACTAGCGTTCAGTTGTACCTAGCCCCCCTTGCATAGTCCACGACTCGACCTCACAAGCTTCTCACAAATCATATGAAGAAAACAGAAATATTATTGTTTCTGGTACTTGCCAGTGTTAAAGATCACACAGCTCAAAACCAGCGGTTTTCAGCAGCAGAACAATTGAAGCTCATAGTGAAGTTTCATGAGCAGGACCACACCTCAACCACTCCTCTTCGGTCAATCCAATACCAACCTAACACTTTGCTTTCCTTTGCTCTCGTATTCTCCCCCCTCCACCCCACACTGTTATCGGTTTTCTGCTCCTCCTCTCCTTTCCTCTCTCAAAGGATCCTGAGGGGGTTCAATGTGGCCTGGACGCCACATACATACTCTGTTGATGGTGTTGTCCTTGCTAGCGCCAAGATCTTGATCAAGTTCTTCGTTTTTGCTGTTTCGGCTACACTATACTACAACTGTGTGGCAGGTGCTTTACAATTTCCTTCAAGATATTTTACATTCTTGCTACAGAAACATACAACAAGTAGCCCCTTCTGCCCTCTCCCATCCTGTGCTTGGTAAAAGTTGTGCCTTTCAAAGTAATAAGTATTATAATTCTAGAAACTTATTCTATATATTGATAGGATCCTCAATGCAGAGAAGAAGGGGTTGTGTTTATAGTTTTGGCAAAGATTGAAAAATGAAAACTGTTTCTGGCAAAACCATAATGTGTTTCCCTCATAAGGTTTCACTATGCTGTATCTAAATAAAACCTCTCAGACTTGCTATTGTAGCTGCACTTCCGTTGTCTTGCTTTTCCTGTGTTTGACTCACCTTTGGCTGGATGACAGCAAACAAGTCCCTCCCAATAACAAGCTCCTGGGCAAAGCAGTAGTGCTCATTAGACTGGAAGGCAATGCCAAAGAGGCCCACGATGCAGGGGTGGCAGGACAGGTGTAAGGAGATGCAGTACTCTCGCAGAAAGCCCTGCAGCTTAGTCGAGGCTTTGGGCATCACTTTCAAGGCCATGGGAGTCCCTGCAGACCATCCATACTTCAGTTTGGCTATAAATAGGATTGATCATGCACACCTTGTTTGTCTAACGATAGAATCAGTGTCTATGACCACTTCAGTCACATGAGTCTGCTATTTGCTGTATATTCTAATAAATATCTGATGTTATTATAATAACATCTTTTCTACGATTTTCTACAACCTCTCCTAGGTCACTCCCCTAAACATTTTCCAAAACTCCAATTCAAAGCCTGCAGACCTTGACCCAGCATGCCCTGCATTCTGCTCCTCTGTCATTGCTTCACTTTGGCTGGACTCGTTCCCTCTCGCTCCAGGTTCACATCCAGTCGGAGGAGTGTTGTCTTATCTTAATGTTTTCAACAGTACTCTCTGTTCTCTCCTTAGCTCTTCATTTATTTTGAGTATCATCTTTATCTGCTATGAATCATGTTCATGTACGACACATTTGCACATTTTCAGAAAGATATTTTTTCTTAAAGAATCAAATGTTTCAGTTCACTACTTCTGTTCACTACTTTGATCTAAAACAACAATATTGCAGCACAACAATAAGATAATTTTACTGAAATTAAATAAAGGACGTAATTTGCACTGACAACTATTCAGAGAATAACAAAACATCATCAGCTGCTCACACTGATGATGTTTTGTTATGTTTTGTTGTTGATGTCACATTATGACATTTCTCACATTGGCGATAGACAGAAATCTGTACAAATGCCTCATATTTTTCTTTAAGGTTATTCTCTACTGTAAGAGATGAGTAATGAAAGTGAAGTCATACCCCTGAAGCGATGCGTGACCAGCAGCACTTTGCCATATTTCCCTCTCCCGATCTCCTTGACGATGTTGAAGCGCTCCTGGATCTCCAGGTGACTGAGGCTCTGAGCCGTAAGCTCCATCAGCTCATCGATCAGGCTGCCGTCAGCAAGGCCCAGCTCAATCATGTCTGCCCACATGTGGACAGGAACCAAAAAAAAAAAAAAACTACTCAAGGGGTGTAAACATAGTTATTAGAGCCATAAGGTGCATACCTATGAGAATATGCTACAAAAAACAAGATTTCTTATCTTCTGAGCCTAACAGGACAACTCACTGCTTTCAACTGACATTTACTTTGTATTTACATAAAATGAGACTGACTTAAAAGACCAGAAACCTAAAGCTACAAGCGGCAAGTTCTTCAGAACTGCCTGTTGGACTGTGGTATAGCTTTGAGAAAACCCCCAAACCCCCCCAACTTTGCCCAGCTTAAGTTGTGATTGGTCAGCTGTGCGGTGCCGAAGAAGGTAAAAAGGTATAGCTTTTTTATTTCATTTGAACTATTTCAGTTATTTTTATTGTGAGCATCTGAGTGCAACACCACGAAGGCTTCCCAGTAGACACTGTCTGAAAATGTATTCCCCACCGATCTCATGGAGTGTGCTCATTTAGAACAAGCTCAAATAGTCTTTCCTGCTTAGGAAAGTTCCACACTGAGTGAAATAACCCAGTAGTTTTTCAGTGGTAGCCACCAAATGTTTCTTCTCTTATTCCCTTTACCATAAACTTTGTTTTTTTTTTTTTTTTACAAAATGAAAGGAAACAATACCATCCCACAATTCCTTGCAGCAGCAACATCTAAGTGATGCACCATTGAAGCTGAACTCCGACAGGCTAACGTAGCCTAAATGTAGAAACAACAGAGAACCTGTTTTATGCTTGTGATACCATCCAAAACTTGTGGAAATCCATAACTAGAAATTTCTTGTCTGTTACTAGTCGCCATGAGGACCAAACACTAAAAATGAATGTCATCTACTTAACAAATGAATAAAAAAATCCCAGGAAACTGGCACTGTTCTGTTTAATGAATATTTGAATGGTTCCACTTTCTCTACTTGTGTATTTCTTTCATGTTATCTTATTTCAACATTTCAATTCTATTTGCTTTCTTTTTATAGTTATAGTTAGTCTTTTTTGTCCATGTATATTAATAAAGTTGTAAGTGCAATAAGATCCTCTCTGCACCGTGGTTTGTATTATTATTATGAAGACCTTATGAATTCCCCTTCACAACTTTCCTTGATCTCATGACACTGACTATCAAGGTAAAAAAAAAAAACAGTGCAGAAAAGGAGAATTGTGTTTTTGACTTTTCAGCTGCAGCCACTGGCTTGTTCTGTTTGAGCATAACCCGACCTACTCTGTAGCAGATTTATCCCCCATATTAAAGGACCAAGATGCAACAGCATCTTTTTTTATTTTTATTATATAAGATACAGCTACATCTCTTCTGACAGATGTAGCTGTATCTTATATAATAAAAATATACAAAGCATTTTTATTCAAAGACTGTCCCACACTTTGTACTTGCTTCAGTACTCAATAACAATGTGCAATTATAGAAAATATACAGTGTATGCAAAAGATGAATAACTTTTTTTATTCATGTCAAGTTTCATGTTATTAAGATTTGGGGACGAGCTACTTTAACTTATTTCCTCAGGCCATCAAGATGCTGAACTCTGACCTCTGACTTGTCCGATATCTCCAGTGCATCTAGTTTAGTTTTCCTGTTGTTGTGACAAATGTACATTCACATATTCCACATTTTTACTCATTCTTAATTCATGTCTTTTTATTTGTTGTGTTAAAATTGCATTTTTTATAAATTGCAATAAATTATATTGCTGGTATACATAACAAATAAAATGTTGTTGTATGGTATTTATATGATAAAAATTATTATGAAAAATTTTTAGTTATTCTGTTGTTACAGTTTGTTACAAACACCAGAGGCAGTAATATTAAATAGTAGCAGTTTTGGACATTACTTCACATTAACCATGATCATCACTTCCAGGTCTTACCTTTTGTCTTGTCTGTTCCCAACACAATTGCTGAAGTCTGAAAACAGGCCAACACACCCTCACACTGCCATGCTTACAGCTGACAAGGTGCAGCTAATCAATATGTTGCAGAGGTGCAGGTCGACTGTTTGTCCTGTCTGTCCTCCACCTTCATGGATCAGCGTGCAGAGTAGACCTGAGAGCTCTTCACTGACCCACACCAAGCTCTGCTCTCAACTGCTGCGATGGGGACAGAGCCCACTTTGACAGCTGATTACAAACTGCCACTGCAAAGGGCAGACACACACAAACACACACACACACAAATACACATACTGGCCTACATATCTAATCAGCTACACATATTAAAATGTACTGTAGGTATATGTATTAGTAGGTGAGGTACTTGTATTTCTGCTTAAATGTCATTCTTCATACTTTTACTCCTCTAAAGAAAATTGCGCTATTGATTTAATTAATTAACTGATATATATGAAATAAAACTAACATTTAGCTGATGATACTTTAATGAGTACTTGCAGCATGCAGGATTTTTGAATTGTTTTTGAGTATTACTCCAGTGAAAGCTTTGAATTCTTCCCCCACCACAGACCTTCTGCAGGGATTAGTTACCACTCCAAAACTCTTCAGTGATATGAAAGGAAATATATGAGCCAACATATGGGACTGATCTTCTGACTGACATGACACATTACTCTCAGTCACACAGAGATGAACAAAGATGTGTTTCAACCGTCAAGGGAAAAAAATCTTCCTTTTAAAAGTGGAAGACTGAGTTGAGTGATCAGCATTCGCAATGGTTGATGTATCACTGCTGGCGTCCCACATTTGGTTTGACTCATGTCCGACACAGTTATGATGTTTTTCTCATCTGGTGCACAGAGGATGAATCTTTACCCAGTATTTTGGTTTAATACCAGAAAACTGAAAATACAGTGACATTCCCATCAGCCTCAGCTGTCCTTACAGGAGCTCCAGTAGGTTTGCTAGTACTACAGTGGTTTCCTACATCTTTTCTTCTGCTGACGTTACCATGGCAACCAGCTAGCTTCAGCCTATCCCAGCACTTGATTCAGAGGGCACACCTCTTGTATTATAAGGACAACAATGGCTAAAGTTCTTGTCGGACCATAATCACCGCCGCCCAGTCCCAGCAAGAAACTGCAGTGAAAGAAAACTTAAAAATGTTAGCATTGTCATTGTGAGCCTGTTGGCATGGTAAGGCCGACTGTGCCGTAGTTCAGCCTCACAGATCTCAGCCTCAAGCAGCCTCAGCTGCAAACAAACTCAAATAAAGGACACAAGGATTGTTGTTAGACCATCACAGACAGTTTTCATTATGAAAGCTAACAATACATAACACACGTTACACAAAATACACTGTCTCTTTAAGACATCCTTTGCTCTATCATGTTCTCTTCTCAGTTGCTTTAACCGTGATCAACAAAATCTCCCCGACGATCTCCACAATTGCATAAGAGTCTACTCTGCAAATATAACACTGATAATCTAACACTAACTGATTACAGCGTTTGATAAATGTGGACATTGAAGTAACATTGAATGCATGTTGGTTAGAACTTTCCACTTCATAGTGTGAGGCTGAAACAGAGCCAGAACCAGCCCAGTGGGGGTCTTACCTTCATGGCCCTGAACTAGAAGCCATGAATGCACTCAAGCTGTGGCACACATACAAACAAATCCCCCGGGGTGTTGCCTACAACTCGGGTCGGACTAATGTGGTGTTGTTGTCTGCACCTGTGCTGTGCAGTGTGTGTGTGTGTTGGCCTGTGTTTCATTTACTGTTCACTCACTCAACACTGTGACCTCTGGTAGTTATTCTGGGGCCACCAAGCGCCCATGCAGACGGACTACCGGTACAAAGAAACAGATACTTTGGAGCGTTGGCCTCTGCAGGGTTGTGGTGGGTTAATGAGGTGTCAGTCACTCAAGTTTTGGGTTGCTAGCTTTCCCAAAAGCTACAAAGGTCATTTTGTCAGAGATGAGCTTCAATGTTTTTGAACTAATGACCATAATGAGCTAACTTAACTCTGTGTATCTATTTTTCTATCACATGGATTGTAAAAGCCTTATACTTCTCTACCAACTTCAGTTCAGTAACATCATATCAGCCTCAGTCAGGCTGCCATCTGTGATTAGGGTTATGTTGTAGGGCATGTTTTGAAGTTTGTGATCATCATGTTACGCTGTCACCACAGACATGAGGTCATGCCATATTTGGGATCTTTTACATCCCAGGATGGTGCGGAGTAGTGCCAGACAGGGTCCGTATCCCCAACTTCCTGTCCCATTATGATACCACTGCTGTCCTCACAGGTGTGGAATAACAGAGTGGCTCAGACTTATAAACCAGTTTGCTCCTCTGACAAACATTTTGAAATCAATTTTAGGAAGATACGCCGTGCAGCGTAGTCTCAGCTGCCTGTCTCAGGCGTAACAGTACAAACAGTATAGTTATTTTCCATGATTATTTTAGAGAAGCATTCAAAATTGTCCTGTTTTTTGACACGCAATGAAAACAAAGCCAATTTTCAATCCCAAACCAAAAAGGAGGGGATGTTAAGTCCAGCTGATGATTGTTTGCACCTCAGCATCGTGGAAAGTTCATCAGTAGCAATGCAGCCAGTGGATTTGTTTTCTGCTGCCTAAGCTGAAAAAACCTTGTGTCTAATTAATGGAAAATAATGTCTTCAAGTTCATCGTGCCAATCAGTTAAAATCTTCAGGGCTCTTGCAGAAGCACATTGACATCTGGAAACTCCGCTTGTTTGCCACATTGGCTGTGTCCACACCAGAGATACAGTAGATCAAAGATGTGACAAACTTTGCTTCGCTCAAAAGTCTTGAAGCAAGTAAACAGCAGTTCAGGTCCATCAACAGGGATACAGCACACCTTGACCAGCTTGGTGGTTTCTAGGCCATTTACCAACAAGTCCTCCAACCTTTAAACCCCCTGATATTCCTGATATTTCCTGAAAAACTGCCCCATACAGCGGCAGGTGTACCGTACATAGGAAAGCATCACAGTTTGGGTTAAATTATATAGTCCCTTAGCATGGAAATTGAACACCTGTGATATTCTTGTGTTTTGTTGACTCAACCAACCACCTTAACCCTGTGCTACCATGGACTATATAAAGTCTTTCATATTTCTTTCTAGGACAGTTACATATTACCAACTGTTGTCCAACAAACAAATGTCATTTCAATGACAAACTTTATTTTATAACAGTGAGAAACTGTAAGAGTTGCACTGTGTCACTGTTCTACTCTTTTCCAGTGCAGAGGACAAGTTACCAGGCGAGATATATCCATCAAAGTTCGGCGAACGTTAACTAAAATTTCTTTTAGTGTTTCTTTTTAGCTGTTGGCGTTTTTACTACCTTATTGACTCAATACCATTTGTTAGCACCTTGAAGTAGCTGATGAAGCAGCAAAATGGTCAAAAACCAATGACCTCAAAAGATGCTAAAACACAGTAGACTCTCTTTTCTTTAAATAAAGTATTTCTCCAAAAGCTACTTGATCTGAATGTTTTTTGCTCTAATTGTAAGAACAATATGTTTTAAATGGTGAATTTCTTACAATATCTCAAACAGCTGCTCTGAATAACAGCCAAATGGGCAAGAGGCTGGAAGACATATGACATTTGGTGCAACGCTTGAAGGTTAGGACTGAGAAATTTAGCCCTGTGTGAAACTACATTAATATGTCATCGTTTCCAAAAGGGTCACTATTATCAAAGACTATATCTGACAGCTGTTCTGAACACTGGCCAGGCCATTAATGTGAGGTTGTGACTTCACTCTTTGTACACGCTCAAATTGCCTGTACATGATGTTTCGTCGTTTGGCTGGTTTACAGACCATTTCTTTTTATATGACTTAGAATGTGTGTTTAGGCACGATGTGCAGGAGCAGTTTCACCCATTCTACAAGAGTGAAGTGCTTTAGCCCCGCCACACACTGAAATATAGACATGTTCAGACACTCGGCATAAGCACCTGCTGTGGAAGATTTATTAATGAGCTGTAATGATTCTGGGTATAAGGTTCTTGGTCGTGAGAAACTGCATCTCTACAGTCCAACTCTTGGTGACAGATGGTTCATCTTGTAGTCAAACACACACACACACACACACATAAAAAACATCCATGCACCCATTCTTACATACATTTAACATTCCCAGCTGCATTCTTCAGCTGCTGCTCTTAACTTCTGAAGGTTCACAGTTAGCACAGAGAATGATCATTTACATCATCCATGTTTATTTGCTGTCATCGTGTATTGGGTGTTGATGTTGTAATAATTATTAATCATTCTAAAAATGATTAATCTCAATCAATATTTAGAAGCAGTAGACAATTGATAAATGGTTTACAATGAGTTATAACGGATCTGTAAGATTTAATTAAGTGATTATTAACGTATTCATCAGCAGTTGTTATAGCTTCTCCAATGAAGTATTCATATCTGGTGAATAATCTAATTCTCAAACACACATTGAATAACTGAATAATACAACTGTTTGTATTGTATTTTTCCTCACAGTGTGTTATTACTAATTGGACCGTTTCAGTTTAGAACTAAAGTAATCTTGACAAAAGGCAACATTACTTTTGGTTCAATTTCTTTAACACTGACTGAGTCATAACATGCTCTTCTTGTGCTAATCGCAATATGTACCTTATCTGTCTGAATAGTAATACAGCAACAAAACTGTTTAAATGGTACAGAGGCAGACAGACAATTTTTAGCAAGTCCACTTGTGAGCCAACACAAGGGTCTGTTCAACAGTGAGCTTTAAATTCAGCATGAGTGAAAGTACAGTGATGTTGAGTGTCACCACCACCACCACCACGCCACCCATTGGTTTGTGAGCTGCTGTTTCGAAGCCTCCAGTTTGTCAGTTTTTGTCAGCCATCTTTTTTTGGTTTTTTGAAACCAGTAGAAACCATATTTGGAGGAGAAGGTGGGACATTTTCCCATAGACTTCAATACAAGTTACAAGTTACAAGAGTCGCCCCTGATGGTCATTAGAGAGAATGAAGGTTTAAGGCTCTTAATGGCTTCACTTTATAGACCCCGATTCCACGTCCACCTTTATAATAATAAGCCCAGATAATATAATGTGATGTGCACTGACTTAGTGATTGTACTTTTATTGTACGTTTTATTGCATTAAAGTCATAATAAGCAGTAATTGGAGATCACTAAGCGGTGTATGTGTAATGTACTACAGAATACCTCTGATGAAATGTGTATGTATAGCACTCAGCTGGTCAGACATGGGGAGGGGCTCAGTGGGGCTTAATATAGAAAGGTTAGTAAGTGGATGGAGTGAAGGAATGGGGCTTACAGCAGTGCTAGTGTTGATAGAGTGAGTGAAGACAGACTGCTGGGATATGGTTTCAGACTGACATGCCACCTTATGCTGAAAGCCTTCTGCCTAATAGTGTTGCACCTCCAAACTCACTTTTACCTGAACACTACAGATCTGTATTTTCCACTTCATCAGCTAATTTCCAAAACAATTGTGCAGAGTTTATTAAAGCATTAGAGAGGAGCATTTGCGTATTCTCTGTAGAGATGTAATCACTAGTTTGTTCTCCAATTTCATTCACAACAAATGAATGTATTAATAATCACATTATTGCATTGCAATTATTCATTAAATAATGACCAAACATTTTTCTGTTTCAAAAGTAGCCTCTTTTAACTTGCTTTTATAAAGTTGAAGCAGTTTTAAGACATAATTTTCAGGCTCCCTCAACTTGTAATGGTCATTATAAAATAATTGTAGTTATTTTCAGGTATTGTTTTAAACTAAACATTAAAAAAAAGTTGATATCCCTATAGTGTAGGATTAAATATCAGGACTAAAAAGACCAGACCCTCTGTTTGATGCAACCCTTTATATAGAGAGCTCTGGCTGATGTGTGCCTGATTCCCTGCAGGACCTTTGGGACCTGTCTTCTCTCCAATGATGTATAGAGTCTGTAAGTCTCTTGGTCGAAGCCTCAGATATCTAGAATGGTCATGGATATGGCTGAAATGAGGAAGTAGTTTGACATCTGAATCATCCATTTCATCCAACATTTCTACAGGCTGAAGTAACATTATTGTATTGATCTGACTCAAAGGCTGCACAGGTAGATGTAGAATATATTGGCACTGTGAAGAGATAATTGGTGTAATGCCTTGACTTGTCTAATATCCATTCATATTTCTAGATACTGTTTTGTGGACTAATGGGGATAAAATGAGTCTGGGCCAACTGTTAAAATTCGAAAAGTAGGTTTATATAGATCTATATGGCTCCAGGGTGTGTCATGGCCCCAGGATGATGATCTTGGTCTGTCAATCCAGGAAGTATTAACAAAAAATATTTTAACAATTATTGGATGGATTGGGATTAAAGTTGACAGAGGCATTCATGGTCCCCAGATGATGAATCCTAATCATATTAGTGGTTCCTTTTTTCATGTAGCATCATCAGCCGTTGAGGCTGAGATGTTTAATTTTCAGTTAAATAATCTCAATAGCTATTGATGACCATAAAAGTTGGTTCATAAATTCATGATTTAACCCTGACACTGTTGATTCCTGACCAAATTCATGAAGGTTTTCATTTATCTCGTGGCTCCCAGAGGATGAATCCTAACAACTTTGGTGATCCCTGACTTTCCTCTTGCACCACAGTCATTGACATTTGTACTTTTGAGTGAAACTATTGGGTGGATTGTCATGAAAGATACTTTTAAGGATGAATTATAAAGTCTTTGTTCCTTTTCATCCAGCACCTCATCAAGTCAACATTTGCATATTTTCATTATGACAGTCCCATCACCCTTCACCTGAATAATTTGTTTGGCAAAGGTTAACTGTTAGGTGCTAACACTCCACCTAAAATGGTGGACATTGGAGCACTTTTGGAGCCAATCCCAGTTAACATTGGGCGAGGGCTGGGTACACACTGGACAGGTCGCCACTCTGACAGGACTGACATTTGGAGACTTACGGAGACAAACAACCATTCACACTCACACTTCACACCAACAAGCAATTTTAGTCACCAATTAACCTTACATGTATGTCTTTTGACTGTGGGAGGAAGCTGGAGAACCTGGAGGGAACCTTCACAGGGCACCACTTTGCTGCCCTGCAGTGGTGTGTGCCTCCTCTAACCTTCGTACATCTAGTGCAAAACTTGTCCAAAAACCTGTGACAAATGACAAATTGAGTTGTGACAGCAGCACAGGTAACCAGAGGGGGAAATATATGATGACTAGCAGGCTGAGTCCTGGTGGGTTTATAGAAGTTATGTTCAGGATGCATGTTTTATGATGCCTGGTGTTCCTGCCAAGGCAAATATCAAACAATGGAATGAGGTGCAATGACCCACAGAGTCACGACAAGAGTCACATTACATGATGAACTGTCTCTCTCTCCTCTCGTCTCCCTTCTCCCTCCAACCTTTTTCCATCTGATGTGTCCATAACAGCACCCTCACAATGCTGTTCTCCCAGGCCTACAGGAGGTTCTGTGGCTGGTGTTAATTGAGATAATTGTCTGGTATGAGACTGAGCCACTGCTATGCCTGTCCAGTTATTCATGTCATGGGGTAACAGGGTGGCCCACAGATTCCGCAGAGATTTTACAGCGAGCGAGTGTTGGAAATGTATCCCGGCGTAACACCAAGGCTGTAATCCTCAGAGGACCTCCAAGTTTCTGGATACAGTGTGTTGTGTTTTGTCAACAACTGCTGTTATCGTGGACTTGTGTCTTATCTGATGTTGTGGATCTCTAAGAATAGCTCAATGAAAGTTGATATTCTCTCAAGCTGGCTCATAGGTATGAGTGTAGCAATACTCTGAGGGAAGTGACAATATAAGCAGTGGTCTCATCAACTCTCATAACAGTGTCCCAGTCGACCAAGCAACATCGACTCAAGACCTACTTCACTTGAGAGTCTTTATCTCATTATCCATATCAGTTCATAAAGTTTTCTCAGTTGTATTGTATTCAGTATTGTATGTATGTATGTATTCAGTGCATAATACAACAGTCCACAAAAATCTAAATAAAAATGTGCACAGCTAAGGGAAAACCCCAATGAAGCATTTCTTTTTTCTTTATTGTGTATGAATCTGAAAAGAAACAAACCACAAACTGTTCTCTCACCCTTTTTACTACAGCTCAGTGTCACTGTAGTATTCGTATTAAACAGCCACAGTCTGTGTTGTGTAGCAGTAATGTCAGCTCATACAAGTACCAAACACACAACTAAGTGGAGTTGGGATTGTTTTGTCAATCTCCAAATGATAAAACTAAGGAAATTAATTGTTTTTTTCTATTTGTAAAATTTATATTTCTCTCAAATAATTAGTCAGATTTAGATTTCAGCATCAATCTGCTGTAATTCATATTTTAATTCAAACTAAACATTGAAATTCTGTTTACATGGCTTGCACTTACGTAACCTGAATAGCTTGACTTAATATTTATAGTAAGGGGCGTCATGTTTATGAGCTCTGGTAATGAAGTGTAAAGAGCACTGACCTATGTCATGATGACATGTTGACGGCTTTGGAATTTACTGCATTTCATCCATGGCAGATTCCCCCCTTTATCTTCTCTTTGTTGAACGCTGCTGGATGACATTGATGATATCCGGAGTTACACAACACACTCCTGGCTACATGATCCAGTAACCCCGAAAAAGTCAGATATGTTTCTGATGTATGCTATGGCCAAACATTAACTGCTCATCATAGTTTGCTGCTCAGTGTCTGTCAGTTTAGGCACTGCGAAGCAGAAACAAGTGAAATACTGCCATCTAGTGGCACTGAAGACACACTTTCTACCTTCAGCAAAGGGGAACATTCACCTGCCTGCAGGTCTGGTGTATTTACATGAAAGCAGCTGTTTTTTGAGCCATGCAGAGATGCCTCTTACCACATTATACAACATCCTCGTTGAGCAGCCAGTGCTGCTATTCCAGCTCCTTCTAATGGGTTGAACTCTGAGACGAAACTTAATAGCTAACTTGATCCCTCAGTCAAGATTCTTTGAGCTCTGCACACATTACCATCTCACCTTGTGAAACAATTTGCCTAAGTGTAACCTGACCACAGATGTCACCTCCAAGGTCTTTTTTTAATCTCCATTTAAACAACCTAGACTATAAATACAACGTGGTTACAATTTACAGTTGTTTCAACCTTGTGTGGACTTTATCACTGTTTATACTGTTTATACTGTCTCACCTGAAGTGTTTCTGGGAGAAAATCCTTTCCACTCCAATACATTTCTTGCCAAAAGAAAGAACAGAACAATAATGTCACCATCATTTAGAGGGAAATGCTTTTAGTCCCTCTTAGATTTGGACAGTGGTGCATCTCAGCCTCCTGTGGCTGAAATGAGTATTACAAAAACAAACAGGAAAAAAATACTTTGAAGTGAATAGTTTTAACCTGTTTTTGCACATATTAAGAAATTTGATCCTAAGTAGCAAAGTAAATAAATAAAAGGTTTTTGTACACAGTAGTTTTAGTTCATGAAACATGGACTTTATTGTCTGATATTGGTGTCAGAGATCAGACATTTACTGTGAGTTAGACTCACTCATTTACTGTGACGTGATCCAGACCTCTGACCTGCTTCCAGTGTCTCTGACTCGTCCATACTAAATGGCACAGGCAGTGAAAAACACAGCAATTCAGTCAGAATATCAGACTGTGAAACTCCCTAGTTCTAGCATCACGTTTTCTCAAGATGACACAATATGGAACCTCACAGAACATAATTACAAATACTTGCATGTGTAAGTCATAGTAAGAAAAATTTTAATTATTGTATATTTGGTAACAAACCATTCACAGGCACATTTTTTTTATTTGTCATTGGAAAAGAAGGACATAAAGTTTATCTGTTTAATTCCCCTTTTAAAAAGTGAAAATTTTATTTAGTTTTTTTAAATTGTATTTTGTTGTGTTAGGCTTTAACAAAAAAGACATATAATAATACATACACAATACATTTTCACTTCAGAAAAATCAGACAATTTATCAGACAATAATCATGACATACAGTATATTAACAATTATGATAATCAAATTATTATAGCTTCAGTTTCCATTGAAATGAAGCTTTAGTGGACTTGGAGTAAGTGCAACCTATAATAAGCGGTGCTGGGGTCAAAGCCCAGCATCGTGGCTGTACAAACCATTCGTCCCACAAATGTCTAAGAAGGAGTTCAGCATCAGAAATCAGTCCTGCTCTGTTTCCACCGGTCAGCTCCTTGGTACCGATGCTGCTGACAGTGCTGCGCTCAGCTGTGCTTGGCAGCAGCCAGCCGTGAAAGATGCTCTGTTGGCTGGGCCAGGTCTCATGCTTGGCTGGAAGACAGCAGGGGGGCCCAGGGTCACAGCCCCTGACTGCTTACTAAACTGCTGTTCTGGGGCTGTGGTTAAGTGTGCGTGTGTGTGTGTGTGTGTGTGTGTGTGTGTGTGTGTGTATGTGTGTGTGTGTGTGTGTGTGTATGTGTGTGTGTGTGTGTACATGCCTGGTGTCTTGGCTTGTATCCCCCTGTTTCACAATCCAGAGGAGATAGCCAGCAAGGCAGAGAAATTGAAGTGACAGGACCTGCTGCCCTGCCCCCATGGAGTCTCTCTCTCTCTCTCTCACACACACACACTCAAACACACTTGCACTTTTTACGTCTCTGACAGCTCAACTGGACGTTTGGCTCTTTGACAGCCATCTCATTCCCTTCTCTCTATGTACATCATATTAAATCTACATGTTTCCACTCAGCTCCTATCAGTTGAAATGTCCATAAAACATCTCTGTGGTGTCAGGTGATTCTGACACTGACAGTAAAATAGAGCAATAGACCTGCAATGTAAGCACTGGGGTTAATGTGCAACCATAAATGTGTCACATAAATAAATAATTACTGTTCTATAATAATAACAATACCACAATTTCTCATATGTATGAGTGTACAAGAGACAAAGGAGAAATAGATGCACTAATACATTTTAAAATCTTGATTTATGTTGCACAGGGAGGGATATATTACCATGTGCAGAAATAGATCATTGGTTCTGTATGGGGGATCCTGAGGGCAATATCAGCTTTGTTAACAGGCACAGAGGGAGGTGAAGCTCTGAGTGGCAGCTTTACATTGAGAAAGGCAGCATATACTGTCACCTCCACCACATGTCAGGTCTCTGCCTCCACCAGGGCTGCATGTCTCATGTTCGTGTGTGCAGGAAAGTCAGGGTGAGTGGTCTTGCTGACACCAGGGGGATGGGTGTATTTCTGTGCCTGTGTTATGTGCAGGCCTATTGAATACCATAAAAAGAGGAAGAGGGGTATTTTGAAAGTGAAATAAGGGGGGGGGGGGGGGTTGGCTTTAACAGAAAGAGGAACCATGTGTGTGGAGTTACTGGAAGGGGGCTGCCTCTTTCACACATATAGCTTCCTGTTTTTTTTTTTTTTTGTTTTGTTTTGTTTTTACTATCGTTGTTAGCAAGTTCACTTTTCATGTAATGACAGAAGGGCGTGTTTTTGAAAAAGTCGTGGCCCACATGGGAATTAAACCATCGCAACACTGTTTGTTTTTGTCAAGCACAGTGAGTGCAGCTGAGAGAAACGGTGCATCATGTAGAATGAACACATCTCTGTGTCTGTGTACTGCGCAAAACTATTATCAAGCAGTGACTCCATGGGTCAATCACGGCAATGATATAACTGTAGGTGTAGTACAATACATACATTCATAAAGCACTGAAGGAAAAAACAAACACTATCATAGACAAATAGAAAATAACAACTGTTTGCTAATGATAAATCAATTTAGTTTGTTATTCTGCTGAAATGATTCATTGATAAAAAAGTACCAGTGTGTCTGTATGTATCTTAATATTTGTATATGCATGTGTGTAGGGGATTGTATAGATATGTATGTGCCCATATGCACAACCTATGTGCAAATAACATATGTGTGCGTGTACTTGTATGCAAGAATTTTGCTGATTTTGCAAGTGTGTGCAAAGTGACATGTACCCGAACTCGAAGTCAATAAAATAAAAATAATGGTGCTGTCAATTAAAGAAAAGCTCGTTTTACCATGTCAGTGTCAATGAACTCGTTCGTTGTTGTTGTTTATTCATACATTGCATTTTGTATAGTGAGGAAGAGCTGCATAGTCTGAAAGAGGCAAGGCAAGGCAATTTTATTTGTATAGCCCATTTTTACAAACAGTTTGTCTCAAAGGGCTTCCGCCGACACCTCTTAAGTCATTGCTCTATTTGTTTGTTTGTCCTGGTTCGTGAGAACATGACATGTCTGTGTCATAGCTTATTATTATTTTAACTGTAAGACAAGGATAAGTCAATTGAAAAAAATCAAGCAGTTATTTCTATTGGAATAAAATACATTGAAATAATACAATACAATAAAGACAGAATAGTTGTTTGTGAATGATGACGCCAGCAGAGGGCACTCCTACATAAGCAAAGCGAGCACAGCTCCCTGTAGCCTTCAGTGCTTCTTTGACTCTTCACAATAATCTCATTTCCACATAAAACACATTTAGTATGGATGGTTGCCAGCAGTGTACTCCCCTCTGCTCCACACATACAGAGCTAGATATGTTTACGTCTATGTGCAGGTGAAAGATTCTTCAATCATCTTGCAGACTGAGCTGATGGATGAATATTTACCCATTAGCAACGTCCATCAAATTTGCTTTCAACTTTCAATGTCAAAATATAGAGGTGGAGTAAATAAAAGACACAAGTGGAAAGCAGAATAGAAAGCAGACATCCTTATCTCCTCCATCCAGAGGGTAGCACGATCACTGCTGAGTATGGTCATGTGGCTCCTTCCTTCCTCTTTTGATGAAAAAAGTGTTTGGTTTCTAAGAACTAATTTTCAGCTTTCTGGCTGAAGGCAGCAGGTTCCCACATTCTTCTGACAAAATTTGAAACGGTGACCTCTGAGTGTTTCTTTGTTTGAACCTGAGACACTGTGGGCGTTTCACAGTGTAATGTCTAAGCTGTACTCGTACTGTCCCTTTGCACTGTGAGTCAGGGTGTGATGTCCTCTTGCCATGTGTAACAGTACATGGCAGAGTGAGATGTCAGTGCTTTCTGTACAAGTTGCAAAATCCTGCACAAAGATATCTGTGTGATTTGTACAGAGCCTGTAGAGATGCTCAAAAAGAGAACATATCTCTGAAGGCCAGTCCTGTGTGGTATTTGTTATGGGTTAATGTCCTCTCATCTTAAGCTCCGCCACTATTACTTCATGTACAAAATATAAACATTTGATTATCTTTTTTTAGCCAGGAAACGTAGCACTGAGCTGGCGGGATTTCAATGCGGTTGTGGCCCAGCGTCAGCCCTGTCAGAATAGATCCATCGGTCTTTAGCAACCCCCACTCTGTCCTGTCAGCACGCTGCTCAGACAGAGATTGAAACATGAGGATTTAATAATATTGGAGGTTTGGGAAAGTAAAATTATGATGAAGCAGAGGCCTGTGGCTTTTACCCCCCCTAAATTCTCAGATTTCTTGGTAAAAGCCTGAAATCCTTTCCATGCATCAAAGTGTTACATCCAGGTTCGGTGGATGAAATAATGCTAAACAACCTTATTGATGTTGATAATACTGCTGCGTGTTTCTCTGCTGTGGAGCTGTATAATGTCCGACCTCTGTGATGTGGGCCATCGAGAGTCAAACATGGTTAAACCCGGGTTGCTCCCCTTCGATGCCAGGCTGCAGCATGTTTCCTTGGTAACGGAGGAGTTTGGCTGACAGCCAGACCCTGCAGTGTGGCGTCCCACCGCATCGATGCCAACCTAAATATATACCCACTCTCTCACTCTTTCACACTATACACACAGACTCACTTGACTGCAGAGACACTTATTCATAAAGTCACAACACAGGCAGGCCCAAATATAGTCATACAGTTGTGGGTGCTGCACATGTGTGGTACAGAAAATAAACACATCCGCAGAAGCACGTCCATGATCAACATGTTGATTTGTTGCTCACTCATACAATCCCACAGTGATGCACCCAAACCTAACCTACATCTGTCTGGGTGCTCTCACTGCTCCCTCTGGGTGTCATTCATGCTGTTCTTTAGCTTTGTGAATATAAGAGAGAGAGAGAGAGAGATTGTGTGTGTGTCTGTGTTCCTAAATTGGTGCGTGTCTGAGTGTGCATTGCCATGCAGGGCTCCAGACAAACTTCCACTTTCTCAGCTTTATTTGTGCATGGAAGTTTCTCTTTCTCTTTGTTTGAGTCAGTTGTACTTGAGGATCATGTCGTTCTTCACTGTTGATCCCTTTCACCTACCTGTTGAAAAGACGTGGGGATGGACTCAGTGTGTCATGTGATGCACCTGGCTCTGCAGGTTTTGCATTTCTTAGTGTTGTGCAGTTTCAAAGTCTCAAGCTTAAACCGCAACAATGGGCAACAAATTTAGAGTTTGCCTTGGTTTATTTTAATTGTTCTTTTGTACAGCTCAGCTTTGTACAGTGTTTAAATGTGCTCTAGAAATAAAGTTGACTTGACTTGACGTTGCCTCTAATACACACACCATAGCATTCCCCTCGTGCAATCATGGGTACTGTGTTAGCCATTGTGGTTGAAAGCAGTACTTGTCTTCTTCACTGGCTCAGTCAGTGTCTCCCTGCCTGCAGCTTATACTCTCATCATCAGTTGTGTCTGAGTTGGGGCCGTTTCATCTTTGGAGCTTGGTAACAGCGAAATGGATCGGCATGTTTCATCATCAGTGCGGGCGTGATGACAGGGAGAGACTGACTGAGCCGGTGAAGAAGAAAAAGTTCTACTCTCACGCCGGAGGGGTACCAAAAACAGCCTGATGATCATGAGGCAAATTTCATGTGGTTGCATTTGAACTCACAGACTCTGTCGCAGTCTGGATCCCTCACATGTGTAAATTCCACTTACATAATAATGACAACTATATCTGTGGGGCAGGTGATGGTATACGGGAGTTTGCATGTGCATGTGCATATACTAATGATGTCAAAGTAGGGGTTAGTACATTTCTAGTCCAAATATGGTTACATAATGTCATAATGTCCTGATTTAATCTGCCACCTTTATCAAGAAGAATCTCTACGCATTAAAAGGTGCTAAATCTTTTCCTCCTCAAAGTGAATATAAAATGCATGTGGCGTGGGGTTCTGTGTTATTTGGCAACATCCACTGTTGTTGTAACTGATTGTTTCACATTTCAAGGAAGTCAAGACAAAAACCTCCAAATACCTTTTGTAAAGGTCAAAAACGGTTAGAAGAATTGAATATTCTCAACAAACACAGAGGTGGCACATAGAACACAAAAAGGTTTGGTATTTGTGTTGTTATTGACCACTTAAAGCTTAAGCATTTTTTGTGGATTCCTGAATACAGTTTAAAAATCCATCTGTCCTCTTGTCAGGACATTTTCACATTTTCTTAAACCTGTTTTACTCTGTGAGACTTGTTTGTTTGCAGACACATCACTCAAAAGTGAAAAGAAGAGTTTCACAGGTCGAGCAGCTGAATAATAACAGACAAAATCATAAAAAATGTATTAGATGTTTGACCTGAGTAAATGAGAAAATGCGACAGTTGTGGAGCAGTGCCTGAATAAAGATGTACTGATATGACAGTTGATGCTGGACCATTGTACCCCCGGTTCCATGGCCTGAATTAGGCCCATTTACAATATGATTGTCAGATGCGACCTCTGCATCTGAACCAATTCAGAAGAACAATCTGAACTTGCCCAGATGTGGCCCAGACTCAGGTCACTGAGTCTGCCACCTTGGCATTAGATTCACTTGGTTATCTGGGGGCAATTTAAAGTGAGAACTAAAAGAGGAAACAAACATCTGGCAAATGACAAGTTTGAATTATTAGCAATAAAACTGACCCTTGTATAATTCAGTATTCTCATTTCTGATACTGCTTCACTTGGCCTGACCATCTAATGTTAGCTAATGTTATTTAGATACTGCTGTGAATGTAATATTGCAGGGTTTGATTTGATAGCTTCATTTGTCTTATTTACTTAGTTACTTACTCGTATGAGGGCAAATCCTCCGGTAACTGGAAAAACACATCTGTCGTCTGTAATTTCTATAAAATACAAATTTTAAGAGATGAGAGTTTTAGATGAGGGTTTGAAATTCTGTGCAACTCCACAGTGTATTTCTGACGTGACACAGTCTTAGAGAATCAACCCGACAGACCTGCACTATTATTTTTGTCACACATTTGCAGCTGTCTTATAACAGTGTGCAGCAGTTTGCTCCATTTTTCTTGGGTATTTAGCTCAGTAGCTTCTTGAAAACCACCTAAAAAAACACGTCTGCGCAGATGATGTGCTTCTCCATGTGAAAACAAACACCCTGTGGATTTCGTGGCCTTTTGGAAAATCTGTCTTTTCAGGGAAATGCTTTGTCTCTGAGCTTCTTAAAGTCTGCCTCCTGTGGTCATCCTCGGTGTAGAGGAGGGGTTAGTGCAGAAGGAGGAGAAGAAGGAGAAGGGAAGTGAAGGAGAAGAATTTGAGATAAGGAGGATCACATAGTCAGAGTCACGTGCATAATGAGGCCCCCCACCTCTGGCACATATTGTTGTCCTCAGAGAAGAGAGGTCTCAGATGCATGCTCGAATGTTTTTTACATGTATACAAATATGAGCATCAACAAAAGTAGAGCTGAAAAAAATCATATAGATTGTATATATTTAGAAAAAACATTTTGTTATCAATCAAAAATCTGTACATCAGTGTAAACCATAAACTATTAAAATCAATTCACACTGGCATCAAAAAAATAAATTTAGATTTCATGGAAAGAGCCGTGTCGCACACCAGCAGCAGATCCAGATTTTTCACAGCAACTTCAACTTGACATTCAAATTTATACCATTGACCCTTGTGCTGACCATTAACAGCTGTGATGCACCAAACTTTTATTGAACCTGAGTTTAATAGACAGAAGTGAATCTCAATCTTAATCAGCAAACTGTGAACTTTTTGTCCTGTTAGCAGCCAAGCTAACGAGCTTGCTAACTAGTTAATCAGTTGAGCTTTTTTCCCCTTCACTAAAGAGGGTAAACAGCTTAGTGCCACAGAAATAAAAGGATCCCTGGAGACTAGTTGTGACCATTTAGCAACAGTTTTGTTACTTTATCAACTCGCCACAAAGCTATCAAACCTCTAGAAGAACATATTTACAAAGATGCAGAGGAAATTTACTGCATTTGCTCTGTTTGCTGCTTTACATGCTTAAGTTCATCGTCTCTAAATGATTAAAGCAATGTTGAAAAGATCATTTGATGGCCTCTCCTCTTTATGGCCTTAAATTTGAGATGCCACTCTGTCGGAGAGACAAAGGTCTGTGCTCTACAAGACACCCCATAACCTAATGGCCCTCATCACATGCCTTCAAATTCACTTTGACCCCAATTTCATCATGCCCTTCCAGTTCTCTTTGGGAGCCCTGCGTCAGCAGTAATGGGATGTGACGGATGTTTGAGGGCAGCGCTGTGTGAGAACAGGACCTGGTGGGGTCCTGGTGTGGTCTCTTCCCATGGTCTGCACAGACCATGGGAAGAGACATGGGGTCCTGCCTAAGTCTCCCTCCCCTCTGTCCTTCTCCTTCTCACTCTCTCTCGCACACAGTCTTCCATACCTCCTCTTCCCTACCTACCCTTTTTGTACATCCTTTCTTCTTCTCCCACTCTAACCCATAATCTCGCTCTCTCCTCCTCTTTCATGCCTTTACCTACCCTTGTATTTGTGATGCTTTTGTTTCTCGGATCTGCCAGAGTCCGAGCCGTGGAATGCTGCCTGGCAGCCTCGTCCCGCCTCCTCCTCTGGCATTCCCATGCTGGGTCATTGTGGGTGGGATTGAACGAGCGGGGGTCACAGCCAAGGAAGTGAACTAGGAAGTTTTCACAAGAGTTTGGCTTCTTTTACGTGCAGCCAAGACTCTGTAGAAACTAATTCATTGCAGACCTCCTCTGCTTTGTCCTCAGGCCTCCAGGATTCATTTCAGCAAACAAGCAATACAATGGTACTTTTAGAGCATATTGTTAGGATACAGAGCTCCACTTGTGCTCATTTGTTTGCAATGCACATAACTGAGGAGTACCACACCTCGTTATTGCTGAGCCTAAATCCAGAATTAAACTGAAGAAAGAAAATTAAAGGATGATTTTTCTGCAATGAATGTTCTGAAGCTTTATTTCTGGCAATTTATTTGTTGCTTCTTTGTTTTTGCTATTAAATAAGGTTAAAATGCTATTTAAAAACCTTACATGCTAACTTTAGTATTTGTGTCACGTTCTTTACGAGCCATTTTAAAAAAATAAGTAACTGTGAACCCTTTCTTGATGCCTGAGCTTCCCCCGGTGACATTAATAAATAATGTTCTTTATTTAGTAGCACGTGGACAGCGTTTGCCTGTCATACAGTTAGCTAGCTAACAAACTTTGTAATTTACTTTGTATGTGATTTAGATTATGATCTTCAGTGGGACAAGATCTGTAATGTGATGTTAATTAATCATGATGGAACTTTTCAGTTGAGTTGAGAAAGTTTTTTTTTTTTCTTTTTCTTCTGTGTATTTCCTAGAAACATTCCCTGCCTTTCTCTAAGTGGAAAGAAGAAGCCATATCTTACATGAGGTGGGGGTAGACACACACACACACACACACACACATTAGGGGAGAGTGGGCATTGGGTTTGTGGCTCCAGCAGCCGACTCCAGTGAAAAGATCTGTGTGTGGCGGTCGTGGTGATTCTGGGGCCTTTCTCCTCAGGATCCTTTGTGTCTCATCCAAGGACAGCAAGTTCACAGAGACACAAAGAGACTGGAAAATGGAGGGAAAGTGAGGGCGGACAGTTTTTTTTCCACCCTTTCTCCTCAACACTTCTTTCTTTTTTGACTTCAAAGGCTACTCTCCGCTACTTGAATGCCCATCGTGATTCAGGCAATCTTGAAAAAGGCTCAGCCTTTTTGTCATGCACACTATGCTTTGAAAATTCTGATGAGGAGATAAAAAGATGATATCGACTGAGATGCAACAGTGATACAACATGAGTTGACAGAACTGCATCAACTTTGGCTTTATACTTTGTGAGACTGCGTGTTCAAGTGTCTGTGTAGAAGCAGTTCACTTTAGGTGAGGAGGCAGCACAGAGGAGTTCATATGTACTTTAATCTTATTGTTCTTGGAGAAGCAAATCATTTGTACATTAAAATCATCCAATCAGCTTCTCTGCTCGTCCCCTCTTGCTATCTAGTTACATAGCAAATAAATAACTACTTCCCACTATGGGGAAAAACTCCACTAAAATACTCACACCATCTGCTAATGCTCCATTTAGCTTTCCAAGAAAGCAGGCCATCTTGGAATAGAAACGCCAACAGGATGGATCTGTGTTTGCATTATCGTCTGGCTGAGTGGTGTAAGTGTCTCTTATCAAATATGCTCCCATTAGTACGTTAGTGCGAGTCAGTTTCATATCCTCACACACATTTATACAGACACTCCCAGATAAACTTGCTGCACTATCATTGGACACACACTCCACAGACAGAAACTTTATTCAATGTACCCACATTCAATGTACACACATGCACACACACACACACCACAACACGGGCAGTGTGGTGTTTAAGAACCATTTTGTTGCTAATGAGTGGTTGGGAGATGGTTGGGAGCCATTTCCTCCGTGGCTTTTTGTCTCCACTGTGCCCCATTAAGGCCCTCATCAATCACTGGCTCACAGGCTGAAATACTCTACTGTGGCTGATGCCTGGCTTTCAATCTAAAGCACCTCACCTCTTTCCTGGAGCTGTGAGGATTAAAAGCCCATTTTTTTCACAGTCTTTTGAAGAATGTGTTGATTGCTAAAACTCCAGCTCTGTATACATTGGATTTGTGCACACTGGTTAATAAATGCATTCAATCAGCTGTGATTTCTGTTCCCACTTTTTAAAGGACATTTCAAATACACTGACACCTTAAATATCAGTACATGACATTGTCTCGTTAATGTGATGGCCATCGTTTCACTTTTTATTTACTTTGTTTACATCAATCAACATGACTGCAACGTATATTTCAAACTGTTAGTGGGTCTGCAGAAAAAGCGACTTAGTCAAGTTATAACATCTTCAATCAACCAACATCATGCGTCGGATAATGTTGCACTGCAGCAAAAATCAGTCCAGTCAGGTCGAACATAGTTTACTACATAATTGAATTTTCTCATATTAATAAACATTATTAATTAACACTATTCACATATTATTATACACACAGATGGACACACACATATAGATAGATGGGGTAAGATAAGAGAAGATCAAGTCTCAAGTCTCAAGAAGGTGGAGCTGAGGAGGAGTGAGGGGTGGAGCTGACCTGCTCTGTGCTTTCTCCGGCAGGTCACCGTTTCTGGTACAGTCTGGGGATGTTAAATGGTCCACAAGACTTATTTTATTGATAAATCCCTGGTTTGAAAAAGTTTGAAAAACACTGGCCAACAGCAACCACTCTGGGGGTAATTTTTAATTTGAAATAATTTGTATGTGACGACAAAGGCAGAAGCAGAAAAAAAACGAATTCTAATGATACTAATTCAATGAGATTCATCTGAAGAGCCATTCATGAGTTTGGAGAAAAACGTAACAGACTTTTCAGATTATGGGGCAAGACACCACTTATGGATGTTTGGGGCAAGATAGCCTCAGGGCAACTTCCCCCACCCCTATATTTTTATATGTAGATTGATTTCTATTGATGATTGAAAGGAAAACAAAGACATATATATTAAATATTGCCTAATTATATAAAGCCTAAGTCCTTTAAAGCTAACCCTAAACCCACCCATTTAGATTGACTTGCTCTGTTAAAAATGTTATTTTACTCAATGTAATTAAAAACCCCATCAGATTTTCTTTTTCATCTTCATCCTTACTCTAATCTCTCTTACATCTTTCTTCTATTGTCTGTTATTCTCTGCCTCTCTCCATCTGTCAGTGTCACTCCCTCTCATCTCTCCCTGTCTCCCCCCGACAGCCCACCCTTCTCTGCATCACAAGATTCCCGCCACTTTGCCACTTCAGTCTCCAGTCTTGTTTCATGGCAACTGGCTTTCAATGAGGGGCTCTGACGATGGCATTAGAGGAGGGGGGGGGGGGGTTAGAGGAGACGGGTGGGGTTGGGGTTGGGGTTCAGAGGAGGAGCTGCTCCTTGAGAATAGAGAATACCTGCATGAGGACAAAATGTTCTGAAAGTGAGAGGGACACGTGAACATTAAACTGTTGCTCGCTGTGTATAAACACTTGTGTTTCTGTGGGTAGGGGTGGGGGTGGGGGTCCCCTTTCAGTCAGATCAGTAAAGTGGCAACTCAATGTGTGTGTGTGAAAAAAAAAAAAAAAAAACACAGACTGAGTGTGTGTCTGTGTGAAATTTGGCAGGCGAACTTGGTAAACTTGTGTCAGTGTATTGTGTACAGCTCAAACTCATCCCCAAAGGTTTATGACACTGCAGGTGGGAAAGGCTTCAATTGTGTTTTATTCTGTGTGATGTGTTTTCTGCAGAAAAGATTGTTTTACACCTGATTGCACCAGATAAAATTCATGACATTTATTTGCAGAGCTACACAGCATCACACACGAGCGCAATAAAAGGTTAATAAAGGTTATAGATAGAAAATGGATTTTTCAATGAGTGGCTTTGAAAGCGAGGACATGGCTGTTCTGTGTGAAGGGAATCAAAGTAATTGATTATTTACATTAGTTTTCTCTTCTTATAAAAACACCATGACCATCTAATATCCAATGAAACAAAACTCAAGACACACACACACAGACTTTATAAATCAGTGCTTATTTGACAGCTAAATGGGGCTTTTATGGTTCTATCCCGCTGCATTTTGATGAGTCGCAGCTTGTGTGTGTTACTGTTGACCAGCCCAGTTCAACCCATGACCCTCCGCATCCAAGAGGAAAGGAACGCACCTTAATAGCCCCCCACCAACCCCTCACTTCGAGGACTCTGTCTGCCACCCACTGCGTTTGTATGGCTGTGTGTGCATTTCTATGTGTGTGCATGCACGTGTTATGATCACTTCCATCCAGGCCTTGTGTTTAGTGAAACCATGTGAGGACATGAGCATGATTTTACTTCTTATCTTAGCATTAGCATTAGCATAGATCTGAAGCAGAAAGATCAATCAACCAGCATCAGGTTAAAAATGAGGAGTTGTGGTTTTACTTGGAGTTAACTATTTCTCACCCAGGCTAGCTCATACAAGCACTGTCATTACAATTGCACAATTGTACATTACATTGTAATGACAGGCAATGCAAGGTAAGGCAATTTTATTTGTACAGTCCATTTTTACAAACAGTTTGTCTCAAAATTCTTTACATAGCATCATAACAACATCCTCTGCCCTTAGAGCCTCACATCGACTGAAGAAAAACCCTTTTAACGTGAAAAAAAGAGAAACCTCATGGTGAGCAACAGAGGAGGGATCCCTCACCCAGGACGGGCAGACGTGCAATAGATGTTGTATACAGACAAGAAAACAGGTAACAATACAGAATATGCACAGATGGAAATGGTGTGTAGTGCATTTTTTTTTTTTTTTACCTTAATTCAAAATAGTTTTTCCTACGGTGTAGTTTGACCTGCTTCCAATCTATAGCTGTGTCCCAACTCAGAGGCTGCATCCATGAGACGTTGCATTTGAAGCTTAATTGCGTCACAGTTGGTGCAACTACTCGCATTTCGAAAGCACCTTTATATGAGGCCAACAAATGTCAACAAACTCTCCTTTTCCTGGGAAAACACCAACAGAGAGCCTGAGGATCTCACTGTTAAATGTAAGTCTGGGGTTTCAGCTGCGGTACAACTGTTAAAACCAAGGGCCTTAAAACCTCACATTTTTGTGAGAAAAGTTGTCAACTTATTCAACAGGAGCCGCAACAACAAGGGTGAGAACAGCTGATGATGCAAAGCAAAAATCGTCTGCAGACAGACAGTCTTTTTTTGGGCTTTGTTTCAGTATCTTGACAAAATATCACCAGTTCATCATATCATACAGCTCCAGACAGACAAAGCCAATGGCCAGAACAAGCTTGTCAAGCATTTTCTTTGTAACCAGGGTGACGGGTCTGGCCACACCTGATTGGTTGCCTAAAAATGAGCCGCAGGCAGTGAGCGCCTTTTTGAAAAGTTCAGCAGCTGCACAAGATAAGGGGGCGCACTTGGATAAAAGATACTGGGTGTAGCACCTTTTCTCCAGGCTCCATATGCTCTGTCTTCACTGGGAACAACTGAAATAAATTCACACACACACCCTAAGGCCAGAGGCACACTGGATGCACATGATGCTGCAGAATGCCTTGGTTTTAATTTCATTTTCATCATGATTGACTTGACTAGATGTATAAAGCAAAAATAGACCTGTTCACAGAGTTTTGATTTCACATCAATAACATTGACAATATATATACATATATACAATAAATATATGACACCTTCCACTATATCCAATGATGCAGGACACATGCAACTGGTGTGTCAACCCTCCGGGCCTCACCCATCGGTTTGTGCACTACTGTTTTGAAGCTTCCAGTATGTTATAGTGAAGGCGACTTGAATCTAGAGACTGAGACCATAAACTCCACTTTTATGTACAGTCTATGGTTTGAACACACAGGCGCTTTTATCTGCAGCAGATCAGCACCAGCAGCCTCAAAGCACTTATCTCACACCCAATGTGTCTCTGCCCTAAATAAATGTGCCTTTGGTGAGATGAAAACTCTATAAATAAATATCTCATATTTCTCGTAATTGAGCTAAAACATTGTTATTTGACTCCATGCATAAACAGACAAGACAAAAAAAATATGAAATGACTTATATTTATAGATCAGTCAGTCTGAAATGTCACAATCCACACTCTCTCCCCACACACACGCATGGCTGGTGTGTAATCTTCTAGCTAGCTACCACTAACACCTATAGAGTTGGTTAAATTGACTGTGGCACACGCAACATACTGGGTGAAAAAAACATTAACACAATTAAATCTGAACACATTGTATTGATCTGGTGTGTGCTCAGAAAAGCAAGGGTAATTGTGTGAACATGGCAGTGTCGTCTGATTGTCTATCCAGCATGTATCCACATTGATACGTGCAAGTGTGCAATGATACACACCATATGTTAATGGGAGTGAGTAGGTTTTCATGGTGTGTGTGTGTGTGTGTGTGATGCTGCCACCCATGGTCAGCAGCAGCAGAGTTGAGGAGGTAAAAAGAGAAGGGGTCTCTGCTGCTGGGTGTTACAGATCACTCAACTGACCACATTAACTTGTAACAATGTGTGAGTGAAGTGCTTGACCCAGACGGAGGCCTGTTTGCTGCCGTCGTAGTTAGTGAAATAAATCAAACCTTTGGAGGTGCATGCTGACAGAGGGACCGGCCCTGGAACAATCAGTTTAGGGGTCAAAAAGGGCGAAAGGGACAAGGTCACAGGCTAACCCCAAAAAAGATGTGTGTGTGTGTGTGTGTGTGTGTGTATGTGTGTGTGTGTGTGTGTGTGTGTGTGTGTGTGTGTGTTTGTGTGTGTGCGTGTGTATGTTGGGGGGGTGTAAGAAAACGAAGCTGGGGTTTTGCTTCTGCAGGTCCCCAGAAGGAAGCAGGGCTAATGGGGAAGGGGGAGAGATGGAAAAGCACAAGAAAAAAGCGGGAAAAGAAAAGGTGCAGTTTAACCCTGATGCCCTGAGAGAGATGATGAGAGCAGAGATTGGAAGAACAGGAGGGAGGGAGGAAGGGAGGGGGGGGTTTGACCGCGGGGGCGACCTCTCTTTAGAGGGTAGTTAACACAAGAAAACTCCTCATGTTCAGAAATAGAGAATGGGTAGTAAATGTGTTTTCAGTCAAATTTGCAGTAAATCTTTACTGCAAGTTTACGTGCGGCCAAAGGTGGAGATGAGATAAAAGTCTTTTCTTTGTGCAGTGCCTCACTTTATAGACTGGTTTAAAATCTGATCTGAGTCCAGTGAGTCAAGGCACATACCTTACCACAGAGGAAATGTATCAGTTGTTGACCAAAGATGGTGCATCACACTAGAGGGGACTTCTGAAGAAAGTAAAATATAAATTTCACAGTTTACACTTGTTACCTCCTGTGATGGTGATCTTTACTCCACACCACATGACCAGAGGTGATAACAAGTCTAAATACTGAGCCCTGAACAGGATCGGCCGGACAATCATACCAATCAGCAACTTGAGATCACACCCGTGGTCTAAAAGTGTGAGACATGATTATTATCTAACAAACACCCTGTGAACTTAGCCTTTATGGGCGAGCGCAGTTTGTGATGCAGAGTGGGAATCGTCCAGATTCGCATCATGTAGACCACACTGTCTCATTTCGGTTTGGCCTTGACGGCCACAAAGATGTGGCCCCTGAGCCAGGACACAGCTATGATCTGATGTGTTTTCATCACTTTGCTGTAAATGGCAGTCTCATTGTTGAAGATTTACAGGGCTTAAATTCAATTTCTGTGGCAACTTCATCTGTAAGACAGGAAGCTGCACCGTTTTGAGGGTTAATAACCCTAACTGATTCTCCTCATGTGTGAAGTGATTTATAGATTATTTGTTTTCATTATTCTCAATGTGCACAATTATTCACACATTCATATTTAAAATGGTTTCTCCTCCCCCTCTTGGACAATAAATCCAATTACGGCATCACTACTGATCAAAGATAACATTTTAAAATCTGCAGATGATTAATTTCTTGTTGCCTGCCTCATTGGTTTTTCATGCATGAATTTATGGTTGAGTACTTGGGCAGGAATCACTATGCTAAGTGTATGTACATGTAAAATGGAAATCTATAGTTAAACACACGTGCTTGTGTTTCTCTCGCCTGAGTGGCATGCTAATGATGATGGTGGTGCTGCTGTGGTTTGCACACTGCTGCTCTCCATCATGTAGTCCTCTGATAGTTAATCCCCATGTGGTAATGAGCTGAGGGAGCGAGTAATGAAATGTGCTTGTGTGTGTGTTTTTGTGTGAGAGGTGGGGGATGTCCGTGTGCGAGCATACTTATGTATATGTGAACATCTTTACACTTAAGTGGTTGGATAGAAGGGGGATTGGTGGGGAAGGAGAGGAGAGGGGGGAGGTGTGTAAGTCTGGGTGTGGCTGAAGTGATGAAGAGGAAGAAACGATACAAGTCGCTCTTTGTGCTGATCTCTGTTTGCTGTGTAAGCTGCTATGTGACTCCACTGACTGACACATAAACGCACACATATAGACACACACAACTGTGCACTTTTGCACTCTGACCTTCCGCCCTTCGCTGGTAGTATACAGTTGATGTTTCGCTTCCTTGTTAACCCTGCAGCAGTGAGTCATTCAGCTCCTGAGGATGCGGCTGCTGACCAGGCAACCCACATACCACACACACACACTCTTACACACACACACACACACACACACACACACACACACACACACACACACACACACACACATGGGGTCACCCAGTCGCTCGTACTCGAGGAATACACCCCAGATATATTCCATCCAGCATGAACAATCCTCCTCTCTCCCCCCACATGGCCCCTAAAACGCTCACATCAACCCCCACATGCCCCTCCTTCTAACGCCCTCGTTGAACTCATGAGAGTGTGTGCGAGTCCCGCCCCTCAGGGGCCATAACAATGTCTGCGGCAGGTCTTGCTGGGGGCTTGTGAGGTGGGGGGCATATCTGTGAATGTGAGAGAAAGATGGAGACAAAGAGAAACCAGAAACTGCACGGTTCCATAAAAAGACTTCATAACTGTTAGAAACTGCAAAGTGCTCCACAACTTTAAACAGCAATTAACCAGAAATGTTTCATTTTGTTGTTATTGTTAAGAAAGACAATCAATCGGTTATTAATCAACAGAAAATTAATCATTTTAATTAATCAACACATTTTAAGTAGAAATTTCCCACCATGGGAAAATATTTGTTTACTTCAGCCCTAAAAAAATAAACGAATGGATAAATTAATGGGTGAAATAAATCCCACCACAGAAAAACAGAAATAACACAGATACTCACAGGAATCATGATGAACACAACTTTCCACACAGAGAAAATAAATGAACAACAAATAAACAAACTGCTAATATTTTAGCTTAGCTCAAAAAAAAAAAAAAAAGAAATAAAAGTAATAACTTAATAATTACTCAGCAGTATTTTTATTGCTGGTTCGTATCATTAATGAACTCAACATCTCTGGTTCAGCCGGCAGAGCTGGCCTGTCAAACGACGCTCAATGTGACACACACTGTGCAGTCAGTAACTCCACACACTTGTTTAATTACATTTATTCAAACTGGTCCTGTTCTTTAGTTTTAATTCCTTTTTCCAGAGCAAATCCAGCGTCCACTTAACCCCCCCATGAAATCTATTTATTAAACTGTAATTATGATCACTCAAGGCGAAATGTTGACAAACTGCTGGCAGAATTACATTAAAATCAAATATCTGATGTGGACCAATACAATCGATTCAGCCCATTTTTTAAAGAACGTCTGCTTGTTTCACTTTTTTCCAGTTGTTCTCATTCTGCCAATATTGTGCATAGCGGCAGTGTGAGACCCACACCAGGAACGAAGTGTCAACCCTCTGTGACGCCACGCATCGGTTTGTGAGCTGCTGTTTACAATTTGTCAGTCAGCCATCTTGTTTTGTTTTTTTTTTATACTAGAAGAAACCATATTTGGAGCTGAGGAGGAGTGAGGGTGGATCTGACCTGCTCTGTACTCTATCCTGTCGATCTCACAGCAGCCACGCACCCTAATTCATCCCCTGTTTTATGGTCTATGGTCTAAATGGACCATCATTTAAAAAAATTAACATCCTGTTGCATTGAACTAGAGACTGAGACCATAAACTCATTAGGAAAACATTTACTGAGCTAATAAATCAAGGGAGAAGTAGGGACATTTTCCCATAGACTTCAATACAATCTGACTTCTTTTAACAACCGGTGGAGTCGCCCCCTGATGGTCATTAGATATATAGGTATACAAGGCAGGTTTAAGGCTCTTCAGCGTTGGCTTCAGAGTCTACTCCCATTTTTATAAACAGTCTTTATGCAGCGCCATGTTCGACTCCGACGTACGGCGCCTCTATACGTGAATGTACAGCAATCAGAAGTTCAGCAGGTGAGAAATCAGGTCATGTGAGTGAAACTCCAGAACCAGATGAAAGATGAACTCAAAGAAAGACAGAAAGATTCCCATCGTGTGTGTTTATAGCCACGCAAGTGAAGCGCTGAGTCAACCATAACCTGACTGCATGTGACCTGAGCCTCATGCTGCACACTGCACTGCTGCATAAGAACACACACACACAAAACGCTCCTTCAGCAATAATCATGTGTGTCACAACACTCCATTCTCACCACATTCAACTGATTGGAAATGCTGATCATTTACAAATCACCATTGGCCTTTCCTGCCACTGCCACTGCTGCTGCACAATGCACAAGGATGAAAGGTCGGCGCTGTTTCTCGCTGGCTCCCGTGGTTGTGTGGCAGCCGCCGTATGTCTTCTGCCCTCGCAGTCGTAAAGCCTGAGGGTCACACTGGGTTTTAATCTGAGGTTATTTTATGGGTGGAACAGCAGCTACAGCAGACAGTCTTACTCCAATGCCTCAAATAATAAGATATGTCACTTTCTAATACAAGTTTCTCTTAAAATATTGAATACTAAGCTCAACACCGCAATGCATTACATGCACCATCTATTACACTGAAGCAGTACCACATGATCATTAATAAGGGCAAGAAACCCATTGCAATACCATTTATGATCATAATAAGACTATTTATATGGCACTTTTTATGCAAAGTGCTTCACATGAGTCAAATGTAAAGCATCCAAACAAATTAAAGTGAAATGTGAATTAAATTGGACCCGTCGGTTACTTCAGTCATGTAATTAACAAAACTGATGATGTGTAATCGGTTGCTGCGGTGGAAGATGAAACATATTGACCTAAATTCCTTGAACAATCAAAGAAACCACACTTTGCTGTGACTGTGCACTATAGCATCTTATATCTCCTTGGCCTAGTTTCAGTTCATCTGTTTGCACCTCTTTATTGCCTGCAGTGAGTCACGGGGGGACAGAGCCCACCTGTTAGACGCTGTCATGCAAGACACAACAGCACGGCACTGTTAACACACACCTGGCCGCACTGTGCCCCGCTCACGTTCAGCACAAAGCCCAGCTCTCACTCGGTCCATCTGATCCTTACCTGCTGTTTTCTGGCTGTTTCGCTGAAATGTCTAAATGTTGCATTATTATCATTAGTTAGTTATTATTTCCTGTGTAATATCTGCTTGGCTGATCTCAAAGTCTTTAAGAATTCAACACGTGTTCATAGAGCCAATTAGACTCCAACAGACTATTGTTTGTTTTCAGCTTGTTCACAGCAGTTTGCTAAAATGAGCATATCAAGCATCTTATGGGGGAGGAGGATGTGTGAGCTGATGAGAGGAGGAGGAGTTGCTGTTGTGCTCATTCAGGTGTTGTTTGACAACCACTGTGCCATTACTGATATGATTTTGTAGCATATGCAGTTTATTGTGTCGTCAGTTCAAATATAACCTTGTCTTTGCTCCTCGGTCGGTTTTTTACTCTTTGGATTCAAAGGTTTTAAATGTGTAAAATGTTCCCAGGGCCATGAAATGTGAGTACTGCATCATTCAAAGGCAAACCATCTTTGAGTCCAGTATCCAGCTCACCCGTCCTCGCTGTCTGTGACTGACACAGAGCGCAGGAGGGAGGGGCACTCCACAGCAGGGGGGAAGTGGAGGGAAATCACAGAGCTGGATTTAAGTGGATTATTAGTCTGCAGCCTGCCCTGCAGGAGTTACATGAAGATTATTATTATTTATATATATATATATATATATATATAAAAGTAATGTTGTTATATAACTAATTTCAGCACCGGCACCAACCCCCCAGTAACGCAGGTTAAGAACTGCAATTATATTATAGTTTAATGCTAAATCAGTGAAGTACACTGTTGGTTTAAGTCTGAGCTGTTCCACAGACTCAGATCTTTAATGATCAGGCTGCTTGGCGACGACAGACAAACATTTAAAATACAGTTTTCAAAAATAGACTCTGGCCTCTATTCAGCAAAAATTCAGTTCATAAAATGAAGAAGAATGGAAACGATTAAAATCTCCAGCAGTGCACAAACACAATACTGCGCTAATAAATCAAAACTTATTGTTATCTTATGGTGCTAGTCGGTGTTGCTGTGGAGAAGAATCCAGTCACAGGGAATAACAGATGCAGATGGGAATGATCACACCCCTGCAGGCATGAAACTGGCAACCAGCGTCATTTGATGTTCATATTTGGTTGAATGTAGGTGACAACGTCAGGTGACCAAAAACAATTTCACTTGATTTATTAGATTACTGAGCTAATAAATCAAGAGAGAAGTAGGATCATTTTCACATCGACTTTAATACAATCTGACTTCTTTAACAACCAGCACAGTTACCTCCTGATGATCATTAGAGAGAATGAAGTTTAAAGAATCTTCAGCTTTGGCTTCACCAAGACCCAGAGTCTACGTCCACTTTTATAAACAGTTAATTATTTTTTCTCCTGCTTGTGGTAATTTAAGTCTTTTGTAGAAGAGATGTGAGTTTTTTTCTATGGCCTAAGTTGAGCTATTTACCTCTGGTGATTGTATTTAGGCTTCAAATTGATGAAAGAGGTTTTATCAGTGAAGATTATATTTGCTGGAAAAATAAACTTTACCTTGTTTTTCAGAATTTATTCCCAATCCATCAAGCCAATGTAAAACTCCCATTGGCTTTTATTTGAGGGAACTGGGATGATGCTAACATCCAGGCTGGACTAAAATACACACCCTGCACGCAGCTCTCTGTTGATCTCTGTTCAATGCACAGTAAAATCACATCTTGAGATCTGTGAGTGATTGTATCTGGACAAACCTTTCTCCTCTTGTTCAACTTGAGATGACTTATTATCAAAAAACTACCTTTAATCTCCAGGTATATACATATACCTCAGTAGTTACACTGATTTATGGTTTTATGGTTTTATATATTAACATTTGTAACTGCACACAATCCCTCTGTTATGTTTTAAATATTTTTTCACTGAAAACCGGTTTCACAGATAAATTTGAACTCTAGCTCCAGTGCATCTGACTTCCTCTCACCCATAACACATTAACACAGACACACACTTAAACACACAGTAACTTGTACAGTACAAGGTTCAAAGAGCTTCGCCAACAGATGTTCTTGTCTTAATTCGCTAATCGTAGTCAATGGCTGGTTTCATTCATGACTGGTTACATTCATCATGGCATGAACCTGCAGGTAACTGAGGTGGGTTTTTATGAGCAGTGACAGACAAGACAAATCTGCCATCACTGCTCCTGGACCGTGTATCTCCTGATGAGGATGTGGTGTAAGGAGTGAGCGTGTGTGAAAGACAGATTGTATGTAGGCAGTGCACAGCATCACATTTTGGAGGCTGTGTTGGGGAGAGGGGATCGATGGGGGGATTGGAGGTCATGTGTTTCAGATCAGGTACCTGGTTTTAATCTTTGCATTAGGCAGCACGTATATATATATATATATATAT
>CM076651.1:24962417-24977512 GCA_038496675.1 Rachycentron canadum
AACATCATGTTGTATTGAAGACTTGAAACTAGAGACTGAGACCATAAACTCATTAGGAAAACGTTTACTGAGCTAATAAATCAAGGGAGAAGTAGAGACATTTTCCCATGGACTTCAATACAATCTGACTTCTTTAACACCCAGTGGAGTCGCCCCCTGCTGGTCATTAGATAGAATGCTTCAGCACTGGCTTCACTTTACAGGCCCAGTCAGGGTCACTTTTACAAACATGGTTTATGGTTTGAAACACACCACATGGTTTGTCCTATAGAACACTATCTACAGAAGTGACGGATTTTGAATTAAGGTTCGATGTCCTATGTTTTCACACATTCTCAGAGGCTGTAAAGTCATTGGGCCACACAGGTGGAGCCAGCAGGAGAAACAATGTATCCACTAGCGTAACCTAACTGAGTGGCTCCGGTGAAACATCATCATTATCAACCTTTTTTTTTTTTATTTTTGAATATTAATAAAGGCAAATCATGAATGTGATGGGCCCCTGACAGCTACCGGGCCCTGGCGCATTGATTCCATTAATAATAGTCTTCAAAACCTGAAGTGTGTGAGCATGACTCCAGCCCTGAATACACACCCTTCACACACTGCTTTTTATTCAAAATGAAACATTACATTTTTATCATGAATCAACTCTGTTTATTTATTTATTGATTTAACTTTTGATTTGACCTAAAGTCGTCTTGACACCAGTCGTGTCAGTTACAGGTTGAATACCTGTAACTGAGAGAAAGAAAGATGAGTTTCCACTGAGAGGATGTGAACATGGAGGGCAAAAGAACAGGTGAAGGACTGTGAAGTGAAGAGCAGCAGTGAAAGAATTAACATGAATAAACATGAACATGACGTTTGATGATGTTTGACTTAAAAGCTACATCAAACACAATTAACACTGTGTTAAGTTTACTTTGTGCTCCAAATGATTTCAGAGGGATATTTGTCTTCTCAGAGCAAATTGGACATCCCATTTATTTGACCTTCATCAGCAAATGACTTCATAAATTGTTTGCTCCTGCCAGTGGATTTTGCATACACATGAAAAAAACATAACTGCCTCATACATGAGCAGGAGCCGAGATAATCTTCCAAGTGAAGGGTTAATGGAACGGCCAGGTCGCCATGGAAACAGAAGAAATAGGTGCGTGTGTTTTATGCATCAGAGGATCTCCTCACCAACTACACCGCTGACGCGTTTAACAGACCACACAGCTGGAGATTTTTCATCAGTGCCAAAAATAGGTAATTATGTCTGAGTGAGACAGAAAATAACTGATGATGATGAAAAATCTTCCGTTTGTATTAATGGTCTCAAATTACTTCATGACATGCGTGACTTTATTGCCTCATGATAGGGAGATTAAATTACCACTTCCTGTCTATGTGTGTGCAAGTCTTTATTCACAAATAACTCCATCAGCTTCCTGCAGACTGTGTAGAACAAAAAATACAAGATGGCAGAATGTCACTCTGCAGATTCAGACACAAGATTTCAGAGCAACTTTGCTGAGGTCTGATAAAACAACAAATGCATGAAACACACAATATGATAATAATATATTAGTATATTTTGTGATATATAATCTTCCTGAAGCCAGTGCACAGAACTGACAGATATACAGAATATATAGACCAAACATGCATAATTAACATATATTCTGCATGGATGCAGCATATGGCACGCACATGTCAGCATAATGCATAAACAAATGGCAACTCTTCCTCTCTGAAAGCCGATCTTTGATCAGCTAATGATCACTTGTTAAAAAAAAAAAGACATACAGAGACTCACATTATCACAATATGACCCAGTCAAGTGCATAACATTTGTGGTGCAGGTAGTTTTTTTCAAGTGACGGATGAACAGTGAACAATGGGGATTGGCTGAAAAATGATGCAGTGTCAAAAAAAACCTGCAGTTCCTCCACAGACCACTAGAGTCTGGATCCAGCAGTGAGTCAGTTTACAGCCTGGTGTAAAAAGGTACTTTTCTCTATGGCTAATCTTCCCCTTTATGGCAACTGTACAGGGGTGAGTTTTTATAGAACTTATCTATTTAAATTTTACTTAGGCTTAAAGTTCTGGATGCTTTGATGCTTTGAGTGACAGGTGGGTGAGTGTATATTTGACGAGTTGGCAACAGCAGAGCAGCTGAACTCCCTCCTCAGGGAAGTCAGGACTAGTTCTGGTCCTGGATTTTGGGACCATATTCATGGTAATACAGGAATGTGTCAGCCAGCGATACACTGTGGCTCATCAGTGTGTTGTTGGCCGTGGTAGTACGGATGGTCACGTGAAGTCCAGATTGAAACAAACCACTGTGTTTTGTATAGATATTCATGGTTCCAGAGGATGAATGAATCCTAGTGATTTTGGTGGACTAACACACACACACACCTTATTAGTAGAATAAATTCATTGTTGGTTGTGTTTATAAACTGTGTAAATCATCATCACTCATCACCAGAGGCCTGTGAGACTGTTGTGTCCATCTACAGGAGAGACCACTCCTTCTTACAAAAATAGGGGAGGAATCAGCTGATCATTATGCTTATCTAATTGAAGGCCTGGCCACTGTCGCCTGATCGAAAGATACCACATGGGCACACACACACACACACAAACACACGCACACACAGATTGTAATCGGACCTAAAACGACAAATTGTGAGCGTCTCACATGATCGTATCAGAGCTGACAGGATCCACGAGTCTCTCACATTGGTCCCGTCATTCCTCACATTCCTCGTGGTACATTTGCGGTGTGGCTGTGCTGTCGGCTCTTTACAGTTTATGGCACCATGCAGAGCAGGCCCGGGCCACGTTGCACCGCCGCTGCCTGTCTTGTGACTCGCTCTCCCAGTGCTGCTAACAGTTAGACCTTTGGAATGATATAGACTGGCATGCCCTGTAATGCATGCAGTGGCTGAAGGGGAGAGCAAGAGAGGGTCTGTGAAAACAGAGAGAGAGAGAGTATCTAGGCCTTTTTAGTGGAGGGTCAGCCTGACACTGATGTCATCCGTGACCGTTGGGCATGAGATAACTCCACAGCTCCCTGCCTCCATGGCTCCTTCTCCATATAAGGATATCTCCATTCATCTTACAGCTTGGTTATTATTAGTAAGGCTGCAGTGCAGTTGGTTTTCCAGTGCAGGAAAGGCAAATTGTGCATATTCGAATCACTGCTGTGCTTTGCTGGCACATACAACATAAATACAAATGAATAAAAAATATATGATAAATAAATGAGAATTCTGCTCAGTATTTGACTTGCTCTGTCATATTATTTCTTCTTTCTAGTTATATTACTGAGAGCTCTGCTTTTTCAGGTAACAATAGGTGACACCACTGAGACCCACAATGCCTTGTAATATTGTCATCAATGACCTTCATCAATGTTATTTGATCAGAGCACCTGACACCTTCATCCTGCCTCTGGATTCTTCGTAAGTGACACAGATGAGGTAAAAAAGGTTGTGTATATTCCCACTCATGCCCACAAACTCACATCCAAAACACATGAATAGGGAAATAGCTCCCGATGAGCCCCTCTCGACCCACTGGAGGCTCCCTCATGCCAGCTTTGGCGCTATCGCACACAAGATGCACATGTGCATCAGAAGTGAAACCTGACCTCACGTCTGCACTCGACAGCTGCAGCCCAGTGTGGGTCCTCTTTCCCTATGAAGGCATAACTATGCATAACCATCAGCACTAAACCTGAGACTCCCCTATTAATAACACACTGGTGGGAATCTCACTTTGGCAGATAGATATCCCAAACTCCTCTCGGCGAAGGTAACACGAGGTGAAACTCTCAGAAACAATGTGGAGCAAAGAGATGCCCAAAACCACTTCATCGTATCTGGTGTGCATCGCATTTAAGCCTGGCTGCACAGTGAATTATTTAATAGCGGTGTGTAACTGAAAACGGGATGTGTGTTGAAAAGAGAAAAGGAGGGATTCCCTGTATGAGTGTGTAGGTGGGTGGTTGGTTTTTCGTGTGTGTGTATGGAAGTCGTGCTAAGTGGGGGAAGACCCCACCCCTCCCCTCATTTCTGCCTCTGCAGTGAGCCTCACCCATCCAACAGCCAATCAGATCACAGCTAGCAGAGAGAAGAGAGTGACTGGGGAAGCCATGAAAGGGATGGTGCTTGCCTGCAGTGATGGGCGTAGGTGTCTGCGTGTGTATGCATGTGCAAAACATTTTTTTCTTTTTTACACGTGTGTGCCTTAAATAATATGTTGTGTTATGTTGTGTTCTAGTATTCATTTATCCTACTGATTTTGACCTGTGTAACTCAAGTGTATGTCATTACACACACCCACAGGCACACACACAGACATGGACAGACAGAATGAAAAAGGGCAGAATAGAGATGAGGGCAAACAGAGGGAACTGTCTACATGTCCCGTTCACCTCTGCTGCTGAAGGATAATGTGATTCAGACTTACATTTAAAATCCTGAGGGTTTCAAGGACACTGCATCAATTACACCCTTGTATACGGGCTGACAGGTACTTATATTCATGTTATTTTATTTCAACAGTATTTCCATTTTAGTATGTACATTTTTGCAACAGAGAAGCCCAAGTTGAGCAAAAATAGTACAGGAACATCAGGAGAGACAGAAAATAAATGTTGACACGCATGGCTGCAAGCATCAGCTCCTGGAGCTCAGTAGAGTTAGCAATGCTACCACACTAGTTCTGGAAATTAATTGCACCAAGTTACTCACTTTATAATCAAATACCTGACATGACATGACCTTTTATGTACAAATTTGAGACTGGTCCAAGTGGACCAAGTCCCAGCATGTTGCATTCCCAATGGGACAAGGAGACGCCCATTCAGTATTCTCCACACTGCTGTCATAGTCCATGCAGCCCATTTATTTAATACACAAGTTGGGATTTTGCATCAGGAATACAAACCAACAACATGATATTAATGATGATACTGCACAGTGTACAAGCCAATTATGAAGGTTTCAGTTTTCACACGTGTGCAGAAAACTACATGTTAGAAATTTGGATGTATCGTTGCAACAAGCAAAGACAAACAACAAAGCACTTGTAAGTGAGAGTGCAGAGGAGTGTTTTCCTTCCCTATTGGGGAACGACAGCTGAGCAGCTTGTGCTACGACAGCATGCAAAAATGTAAATGAGTCTAAAGGCTTGCTGGGGCAGCTCTGAGAGGCTGTGCTGCTAACATTAGCACATTAACATGATTTTATTTAACCGGTAGAATGTTCATCATGTTCGCAATCTTACCACTAGTGTGCATGTCTGCTAACATTTGCTAATTAACAGTTAAGGCAAGTGCAGCTGAGGCTGATGAATGTCATTAAATTTGCATGTAGTGGGTCATAAAAGCAGAGTACTGCACAAATTAAAATTTTGAAAGATCATTAAAGTTATTACAATTCACTCTGCTGGGAACATGAATGTCTGTAATAAATGTCATTGCAATGAACAAATGTGAACCTCGTGGTGGCACAAGAGAAAAAGGGAATCACCAAAGTCAGTTGCGTTCATCAACTGGTCGCCTTGAATGATATGAAATTGAGGAGATGTTAGGGTGTATTACAGGCTGCATGAACATTTTGACCTGTTGCTGGCTAGAGAGGAAAAGTCATTGTTTAACCAAAGTCAGTATTCATCGTTTGGGGCCGTGAATGCCTGAAAAAATTCCATGACTATCACAACAGCAGCAGCACCATCCCTAAAGCCACACCACAAGCAAGGATAAAAAAAGTCACTTGGTCAAGACCAAAGAGTGTAATAGGTGGGACCAGCTGCCAAGTCCAAGACTAGTCTGAGTCAAAATGTACAGTTCAAGATCATTAAAAAAAATCTCAAAACTGGGCTCAGCACGAAAGGCCATGAACATATGAATAATATAAAAAATATTAACATTTCCAAGACTAGACTGAGCTATTTAAAAGCCATGAGATGTGTGAAAAGACTCTTTCTTCATTATTTTAAGCTGGAGGTGCTGAGGTGTTTGTCCTCCGCCACAAGCTTGAATCACTGTTGGCTCCACACATTTCCATCCAGAGCCCAACTCTGAAATACCAGACAACAGTAAACTCCCACAGAAAACGCACTACATCCCATGAGTATAAAACATTACAAGAATTGAATTATGTCCTTTTAAGGACCAACATAGAAATAACAGTTGTATTTCTATTTAGGTATTATATCTCATGTTAAAAATAGAAACATTTAAAATGTTCTGGAGCTGTGGGCCCTCTGGGGAAATCTGGAGATAATCAGTGAATTCCAGACCTGGTGGGCTCTGCCTCTTCTCATAAGTCTCCTGAGACCAAGACCTGTCAATGTGTGTGTGAGTGCAAATGTGTGTGTGTGTGTGTGGAGGACTAGGCCATGGGGGAGGGGTCAACATGCGATTAAATCCTTATTATATCCCTCAGAACCAAATTAAGAAAATTACTTAAGTGCCTTATGAGGAGAGATTGGCATGAGTATAGGCAGCTAAGGATCATGGGTTAAGGTTCAAGGGTCAAACCGGTGACCTGCTGGGCTGCTGTTTCCAGGATGCTTTCAGCTCTCATTTGCTTCTCACCTCGTAGCCCACACACTGCAGAGCTGCAGTCTGTCAACTGTCCTTGCTTTTCTCCGATAAGTCATGCGATGGATTTTCCAGTGAGGAAATTCATAAAATAAGACAAGCTGACACTTCCTTAAGGTGATCAGGTGTAGGGTCTGAATCACGTCAGCTTAAAACAAATTCCGTTGATACAACTTGATCCTATCAGCTTTGAAAAATGTGTGAAATATTATTCTTATTCCACTGTTATCCTGCCTGCAAGCAAAGAGCGAGCACTCCTACTCTCAGAATATTAAGAACAGCTTAGACACCTCACTAATGATCGATTAGAAGCACATATCAAGACCAATTTTTAAGGAAAAAAGACTTTTTCAGTGGTTGAACATCCTCTTGGCCTAAAACAATAATTTCCTGTTGTGGTAGTTCTACAACATATTACTAGACAGGTTGGAAAACTGGGTAGGATGCTCTTTTGCATGGTGCAATTAGTTTAAGTCCTACTACTTTGAATTAATTGCTAGTTACGCATCTGATGATTTAAAAATTATTTCCTCCACCTGCTTCCACCAGGTCAGATCATACGTCCTACTATAATTGTGGAGATATTCCTGGGGTCAGTCTCAACAGCTGTAATGGTTTGTTCCATGTCTCTCAAAAGTCGATCAGATAGTTAAAACTAGACCTGGAGAGGCAGCATTCGCTTTTTACCATAGACTCTGGGTCTGCAAAGTGAAACCAACTCAAGAGCCTTAAACCTTAATTCTCTCTAATGACCATCACAGGGCGATTCCACTGGTTGTAAAAAGAAGTCAGATTGTATTGAAGTCTATGGGAAAATGTCTCTACTTCTCCCCTGGTTTATTAGCTCAGTAAACATTTTCCTAATGAGATTATGGTCTCAGTCTCTAGTTTCAAGTCTTCAATACAACATTCTAATTTTTTAAATGATGGTCCATTTAGAGGAAAACAGACCATAAAGCAGGGGGTAGTTACCGTGTGATTGACAGGATAGAGTACAGAGCAGGTCAGCTCCACCCCTCACTCCTCCTCAGCTCCACCTTCTTTTAAAAAAACAAGACAAACTATAAACTTGAGGCTTCAAAACAGCAGCTTACAAACCAATGGGTGGTGTCAAAGGGTAAGAGTTTTTATGCTCCACACATCTGGAACTTGAGATCTGAGATCCAACTATTGGTTCTTGTGGATCAGGGTTTAAGATTAAGATTAAAAATCGTTTTTTGTGGTAAACTGTCAACCATTTATTTAGATTATGCACTGTCACTTTTGTTCTCCTGTTGATTATGTTTTATTTGATGTTAGATTGTGTTTAGATTCTATTTTATTTTACCCATTTAAATGTTGTTTCTTATTGCAAATTTTGCAGTCACATGCTCCATTCACATGATATGGCCACTAGAGCTGGATGCAGTGTGTTACACTGAAACCCTGCTTCCCTGGAAAAGTACACTATAATCGGTTCCTCACAAGCATAAAACCTTTGGGTCACATTTGACTGGTACACTTATGAAGAACAGGAACAATAGGCTGGGAGAGGATCCTACATATTTGTTATCAAGAAAGGACAGGTGAAGGGCGTAAGTGGTGACATGTCCCTATTGTGCTGGAAGACAATACTAACAGTGCTTTGCTGGAACTTGGGAATACAAGAGCAGCATCTCAAAACACTTGAGGGCTCTTTAGGCAGTGGCCAGAGGCACAGAAATAAAACAGGCTCCATCTCAGTAGGTGGAGTTGAGGTTGATGAGCTTCTATCCACTGTCCGTCCAAGGCAAGAAGTGGACAATGCAGATGCTGATGGGCGTCACTGATGTTGCACGAGTCAATAGCTTGGTATTGTCACATAAGGATGACGTGGAATGCAGTGCACCATGGAGCTCAGTGGATCAGACACTGGATCAGTGTCACTGGATCCGGGTTGGGTCATATTTCCTCTTAACACCTACCTTAGATGGCTGCTCAGGCATGCAAACTGAACAAAGTGACTGCAGTTAAAGAGAGAAGAGAAAAAAGAGATGAAAAATGAGCACGTCTCAGAAGGAAATCTTCCTCTCTTGTAAGTAGGAGGGTCATACAAGCTGTAATTTATGTACTGTCACACAGCTCCATTATGACCTTGACCACTTCTGTCCAAGGTACTGAAAATAAAATTAAAGGTACCCTGTGGAGTTTTTGACCTGCAGTGCCCTGTTTTGTTTGTTCCAGGCTCAAGCTCACAGGGATGCACACACACACACACACACACACACACACACACACACACACACACACACACACACACACACACACATTTATTTGTTTACTAGAAAAACCCCACAGGGCACCTTTAATGGTGAAACATTTCCTCTTTCAGAATTTATTTCACTCTACAGTGCTATTCCTCCTCACTTTTGTCAAAGCGACTTTTGTGCTGTTTGTGTCATTTTCCAGAGATTGTCTGATAATCTATCATTTTCATAGCACAACGAACATCCTCAAAAAAGAAAAACTCCCTGCTGCTCTGCCAGAGTAAATTGGTTGCACTACCAATGACATAAATAAATGGACGTAGTTACACAAAATACAGCAAAATGAGGAGTCTGCAGAGCCCATCGGCCCTGGAGGTCTGGACTCCTCTAGACCTCTGAAGGTGAGCTGTGAGGGATTAAATGTAGTTCCTCTGTGATAGTCAGTGTTATGGGGGCAGAGTTTACAGAACATTGCTGACTGATCAATCAAAACTGTGTCAACTATTGTCCAGCTTCATTCACAAATGAAGATGGTCAACATTAATCTTATGATGAGGGGTAGAAATGTATTCACCTTTATTATGTCTTCAGACTTCCAAGTGGTTTAAAAACAGAGCCAGGTAAAGAGAAACAAAGAGAGTGTGTGGAAATAGACAATTCAACTGCCAACATTATGTATGTATCTGAGATGCATAAGTACTGAACCAGTATCCACTAATGGAGCCTTGAGTTTAGGCCAAAAATGAGTGTCAGGTTGCAGAAGTCTGGTGAAATTCTGTTTAACTTCACTGCCCCTGACTCACACCAAGGCTTCAGCCCTGACTGACACTGAGTCATGTGGCATCACTGGAAAGTGTTTATCAGACTAGACACAGCTGGAAACATTCATGGCCTTTGTCACATATGCAGTAATACTCTCCAGCATCTGCAAACACACTGATATGTAAAATCCAGTGTTGATGTTTTAGGGGGTGTGGCTTTCATGTGACTGACAGACTGTACCACCCAATCAGGATAGAGTACAGAGCAGGTCAGATCCACCCAAATATGGTTTCTTCTGGTTTCAAATAAACCAAGATGAAAAATGACAAACTAGAGGCTTCAGAACAGCAGCTCACAGACCGATGGGTGACGTCACGGTGGGTTAACATTTGGTCTAAATGAAAGAAGGGCAACTCATATTTCGTATTCTAAACAGCTAACTGTAGTACATGGATTCTGCGTCTTCCCAACATTGGTAAAATTGGTACATTTCCTCTTTAATTTGCAGATTGTTTCATTTCACTTATGTAATAAAACAGAAATAAAAAGCCACTGTATTCACATTTAATGAAACGTTGCTCTGTGTTCAATTAAAGAAAGAACAACAGGAAATCTGTGTTGTTTCCTTGTGTAAGAAAATCCTTTAAAAAGGTAACTTTTAATTCCTGGTTCTTGTGGTTCCATAGATCAGGAAACTGTTTGGAAAAATGTGTTTCCATTTCCATTGTTTTCTACTGTATCTGCACGAGGCAACAACAGTATGGTTTAAGTTGGGAAAAGATCAGTGTGATGACCAATAAAGTATAGCTAAGGTATTTTTAGGGTTTGTCTCTTCAAACTTTTAGAGTTAAAGTGTTCAACATGCCTAATCATCAACCCTCCATCTCCACCCTCTCTTTTGCTACTCTATATTTGACACACCACCTCCTGCATAATTACATTTCCATTGCAGGTAAAACATTAAATCTTCCAAAATAAAAGTAATTCCTTAGCTGCAGAAACCACAGACAGCTGTGTACAGCCCCAGTGTGTGTTACAGTGCTTCTACTGGCAGGGAATATTAGGGCAGGATCTGGGTGACTAGAAGTGGGTTACGAGGCTATACGGTCCCTGGGCTCATCTTCGTCCCCACCCTGATTCCTTGCCTCACTGTGAATGCCTGGGAACTGGGTGAGGGATATAATGTAGCCAAGAGCATGCCAGGGCAGGGTGGTGGCCTGTCTGCATGGGGTGGGAGGGGTTGCATCTAAAGGGACAAACTCAGTGACCCTGCCTTGACGGATGTAGCTGGCACACATTTATGTCAGCGTGTAATGATTTATTAATGGGGCCATTAGAAACTGTCATGGACCCAATATTAGGGAGGGAGTATCAATCAATGTCAATGTGTAGGGGTTTCAGTGTATCCTCAGTAACATCCTGTGGGCGTTTCAGGCATTGCTATGAGGTTATTGGTTGACGATAAAAACATATTATCTCTTTACTTTCTGAAGATACTAGCATTTTCTCCACTTGCCCTTTTCTCCCTCCCTCTCTTTTTCCACTCCTCTCTCTCTCTCCCTCTGCAGAGGATTTTCTGACACATGCAGAGCCTTGGATCTGAATGACAAGCACGGTCAGCACGAGTTAGAGAGGCAGGGTGGGGGTGGGTGGGTGTTTGATGACGCTGCCTGCATCATCACTGCCTCTCTATGCAAGCAGCCCATCCACATCGACATCTGCATCTCACCCCCTTCCTCTCTCTCCCCCTTTCGTCATACTACACCTTGGTAGCCTTTATGTATGATTCACACTCTCTGGTAAGCACTAAGCCTCCTCTGCCTCACAACAGAGCATGATTGGGATGAATGGAGGAAGGATGCTCCAGGGAGAAGCTGGCTGTTCTTACTCACTGGCCGACCACCCTTTGCATCAGCAACGCATTCTCTGACGTCAGCACAATCCCTCTCCTGCGTAATCATGCATAGTTCATCAGTACAAGGACACACGCGCGCACACACACACACACACACACACACACACACACACACACACACACACACACACACAATGTAGCCTGCAGCAGCTTCAGTGTGTGCTGAATATTAGCGTAGCTTCGCAATGACATTTATCTGGAAATGTCTTAGACACATGACACTGTTAGATATGTGTCCTTGAGCTTTTCAATAAGGAGGAAAATCTTCATCATCTCTCATATAAAGACAAAAACGTCTTTGTTTATCACAGCGACATCTAAACCAGGAGTTTTTAAACCCTGACACTGTGGGCCCCTCCTCTGATAACTGAAGGTATCGGGAGAATCTTTTTTCTATGATTTCTAAGTGATCATTTTATTCAATCTGCCATAACATTATGACCACCTCCCTAATATTGTGTAGGTCCCCTCCAGCCCTGACCCTGGAGGTCTGGACTCCTCTAGACCTCTGAAGCTGAACTGTGGTATCTGGACCCAGGCGTTAGCAGCAGATCCTTTAAGTCCTGAAGTTGTGAGGTGAAGCCTCCATGGATCAGACTTGTTGGTCCAGCTCATCCCACAGATGCTGGACTGGACTGAGATCTGGGGAATTTGGAGCCAAGTCAACACCTTGAACTGGTTGTTGTTCCTCAAAGCTCCTGAACCATTGTTGCAGTGACAGGGAGCATTATCCTGCTGAAAGAGGCCACTGCCATTAGGGAAGACTGTTTCCATAAAGGGGGGGACTTGGTCTGAACCATGTTTAGGGAGGTGGGACGAGTCAAAGGAACATCCACATGAATGGACCCAAGATTTCCCAGCAGAACATTGACCACAGCATCACACTGACTCCACCAGCTGCTCTTCTTCCCATAATGCATCCTGGTGTCATGTCTTCCCCAGGTAAGAGACACACACACACCTGATTATCCACATAAAAGAAAACCTGATCCCTCAGACCAGACCACCTTCTTCATTGCTCCATGGTCCAGTTCTGATGCTCCTGTGTCCATTGTAGGATCTTCTGGTGGTGGACAGGGGTCAGCATGGACACCCTGACCGGTCTGAGGCTACACAGCCCCAAACACAACAAACTGTTACTCTGTGTGTTCTGACACCTTTCTATCACCAGCAGGATCTTCTTCAGCAGTCTGAGCTCCAGTAGCTCTTCTGTTGGATCAGACCACAGGGTCCAGGCTTCACTCCCCACCACCATCACTGAGCCTTGACCCCTGACCCTGTCTGTGGTCCAGTGGTTTTCCTTCCTTGGACCACTTCTGGTAGGTCCTGACCACTGCAGCCCAGGAACATCCCACAGAGCTGCAGTGTTGGAGAAGCTCTGACCAGTCGTCTACACAACACAATTAGACAGTTATCATTGTTACTCACTTTACCTGTCAGTGGTCATAATGTTATGGCTGATGTCTGTATGATACTGAATCTAAACTTCCTGATTTTTTTACAGAACCAGCATGCACCTGCCCCCCCCTTCAACACAAATTATATAGGGTGTGCCTCATGAGGACAATCCCTGATCAAGAGCGGAATAAACATTTCAACACAACACACAGAAATCTCTTTGATTTTATGAATGTCAGCACTAAACCACATGCTTGTAACCATTTGAGCGAAAACACTCAAATAATTTATCATCACATGGAACAGATTTTCTCCTCTTCACTTATGAATGATAATCACATTCATGAGATGAATCATGATGAGGCTCACATTTGAAGACACAGCTCTCGTCCACCACATGGGGACTGAACACATGTGCTGCTCCTCTGTAACCTTGGCGGCGTAGCATTGGAAGTATCGATTGCATCACATTAAGCTTCGCTGCACACGTCACCGCTGTCCACATGCTGCATGCGCACTGTGCACACTGTAGATGACTTGTCCGGGCTGTTACGGTCAGACAGGACATGGACAGCTGCGTGTATGTGTGTGTAAATGTCGTCTCCACAGGGCCAGTTAACACATCCGATGAAGATCAGCTGGAACTCTGGCCCAGCACACAGGATGTTCCCAGCATGCCCTAAGCTCCCAGGAGGCTACAGAGGTCAAAAAGGACAGTCCTCTGTACTGCTGGCCTTTTGAATAAATAATGAAGAATAAAGCAAATCAGACTCTGAATGACTCGCACACTGTTACTCCAAGAAATTACAATAATATATTGTACTTTTCAAAGCTCAATTATCTGACCGATGTTTTTATTATTTTATTTAGTTTGGAAGATGTTCAGTGTCATGCATGAGGATATTTTAACGTGTGGACATGGAGAGCTGGAGATCACATGTAGCATGTCAGGTTCAAGGCTGTTTGAAAACTGAACAAGACTGGAACCACACAGATAGGGTAGTTTCATCAGTTTATTTCCACCACAAATGGTAATGCAGGATGATAAGATGAGTGGAGTGGGGTGAAGGGAAAGGTTGAGTTCATAAGTCCGTCAGGGTTGTTGAGGGCTGACAGGGGGTTTGGGGTTTATCCAGTGCTGGAGCAGTCCAGAGCTGGCAGCTGTCGGGGTGGTACTGGGTGATCCAGGATTGGAGTCGGCAGGGGCGACATGACTGGAGCTGGGATGACAGTAGGCAGGAACCGGCCCACAACGTGGCTTTACTGAGCATGGGAGTTCAAGTTGAACTGGAGTGTAGGAAACTGCAGGAAAGGCAGGGAACCAACAGGCAAAAATACTAGAGTCATGCAGTGACTGGAGAGGAAGACCAGGTTCTTCAGCAGGAGAGAGTGGCTTGTGGCAATTAATGAAATTTTCATCAAGTGAGCAGGAGAGAGGAAGTGGCTCAGCCACGTCCACCAGGAAACACACTCACATACATACAGACAGGCTCGATGGGTAACTAGAGACATACTCAGAGCAGGGAGGAGAAAACAGGAGAACACAGGGAAAACAACAGTTCGTAACATGAATGTAGGTTACAGTACATGCTAACAAGATCAGAGCTCAGTTTTTGTTAAATAAACAAACGTGTTTAATTTGTCAAATACAACATTTGTTTGGTCACATAATTGGTTTTTCACAAATCTGACAATTTAGTCTCTAACCTACAAAAAAAGCAGGACGTGTTTTGGTGTCATAGTACGAGTTTTCTCACAGATCATTCTGATAATATTAGTGAAATGTCAAATATACTGCAGAACTGTAAGAATGAGATTGAGCACGTGAATATAGAAACATTAAAACCTCTGTGTTCATATTAATTAAGTTTGTATATAAGTTAGAGCTTTTGCAGATTGGCTGCAGAATGTATTTCATGGTTAAATGGAGGAGGTTTACAGGAGTGAAAAGTCAATGATGCAGAGACCAGGCTGGGGAAAAGGTAGCAGAGGGTGGAGAGGTTAAAGAGAGAGGGCAAAGAAGAGTGAGGGTGTAAGAGGGCTTGATAAGAGGAGCAGAGTCAAAGAGGATGGAGTAATAGAGGATGAAGAAAAGGGGATTAAGGGAGCAGGCTTGAGGCTCCGCTGAGTATCCATCAGAGCAGGAGGGGAGTAGGAGGGCTGCGCTGCAAGGAAGTGATGGGAG
>CM076651.1:24977893-25018777 GCA_038496675.1 Rachycentron canadum
GGGGGGGGGGGGGGGGGGAAGAAGAAGCAGGTCTGAACATATGGGGAGTACAGAGGAAGTGGATCCATTTGTGTGACTTAATATACACCACAGCTGAAGGTCAACACACCCACAATGTTTTGCAGACGCACACATACACAATGCATGCACTGCAGGGAGGGGAAGCAGAGGATGCTTCCTGGTGTAATAGGCAGTCACTGGGGAGCGCAGGATGTAGTGAAGAGCGCGACGGATGCGTGTAAGAACGTCTCTGAATAACGGATGAAACAGAAGAGGGAAGACTGCCAGAGGCAAGGATGTGTGGCCACTGAGGGCTTGTGTTGTTAACACTGCTCATAATGGCGTCTGACATCATAGCAGCACTGTGATATCAATGGATTTTCCTAATGATAAATCAGATGCAGTGTGTCTGCAAGACACAGAAAAGTGATATATTTGGCTGGTATATCAGAACTAAATAACTCAACATTGATGTCTGTTTACTAATTATATGATTCTCACATGAGCTACATTGTCACTAAAACCCAAGACTCCTGACAACATGCTCCAACCCATGAGTACAGTTCTTACTAGATTAGTACATGAATACTCAGTACTCACCCTTTACCAAACTCAACCTTCACTTCTCAACTACACACCTGTAAAGTTCAGTCTCTTGTGTAGCTGTGAGACTCTGTGATTGTTGCTCCTGTTGGTGTCGGAGCCTCCATGTGAGACGCTCTGGTCCGTGATTGTGTATTTTTGTACCTTATTCTGGGGCTGCAGCTCAGCGTTTCATCCCTGAGAACAATGTAGCTGCAGTGTGTCTGGATTAACTGCACCATGCTGGGAAGACCTGTCACATAGGTCTGTTTTCAGTGTTTGTGCTCGGAAAGAGGAAACCTTTTCCACTGCCAATGTTTATGGGTCTTTTTTGACCTGTGTATACTAACAGTGGGGCAACCCACTGGGTGCCTCCAGGGCCACATTTTACCATGATGACACACACACACAGTGAAAACAAACCAGCCACACGCTGTCATGTCCGTGTATTTCTGTATAAAAATCAAGTGCTATCTATTTTCATGGTCTTTATCAGTGAAATATGACACGTTGCAGACCCATCTATAAATTCAGAAGCATTAATTAATAAACAGTAGAAATCTGATTTAGGCACTTGCCCTGTTGTGCTCATCTTATTTCAGTTGTGCGTCTGTCAGAGATAGATCTGCTGATGTTGAAAAAAGTGACAGGACTTTGCTTCCACAACCCCTCAGACATAACGGCTGGAGTGAAACTGTGAGAACAGGCAGGCCAGCATGTCTACAGGTAACTACAGTTATAAAAATGTAAGTCAGCAGGCAAACTACAGGAATATTTGTGGGTGAATGTTACCTGATGTGTCTCAGGCTGAGGTCAGACAATGAACAGAATGTTAGTGAAAAAGCAGCTTCTCAGTGATTAGTTCCACAGGCTGCAATAACATCAGGTGAGCAAGAACAACAGTGGGCAACTGTGTTCAGTTTGATTGACTGATTTACTGAGGAGAGCGAGTCCTTTCATTATTACTAAGAGAAGAGTGACATCCACCACTTTTCCACCGACCCGAGTACAGCACCTGTGACAATGGTTCACAACGACAATCAACAATGGTAACAGTTCAACAAGTGTTGAAATTATAAGTGTAATAGTATGATTTTGATCTGTGTAACATTACACAGATTACACTTATTTGGGAAAACTGAGGGCATAGATACAACAAAGACATCACAAAGTTACAGAGGTCCTGATGAGTGGTTTGAGGCTCAGTTTCTGAACACAGACTGTGAGCATTTCTCTGTGGACCGAGACCTTTGATACTTTCACTGTATTAACCCTCTGAACGCCAAAGTTCAAAGAGCCACAGAGATGTGCGCCAAAGTTCAAAGTCCAACAATAATACTGAATAAAACAAACGATAGTTCCAGAGCCAAATCTCATTTGTTTGTTTTCTCTACCAGTAGCTAGCACTTTGATTCTATCCCAAAATTACATCATGCGTTTGGTGCGATGGTGCAACAGTGCAATGATGATAGTGACAGTGCATAGTTTTTCTCATTTACAGTTTATCTCTAACCACTTTCAAGCCTTTTGAAATCTTGATGTCAAAATCCAGTAGTTTGTTCAAACAAAGGTTTTATATAGAACCTAGAGCTGCTTTATAATCACAGACCATATCGGGATTTACCTTTATACAATATGGGACCTTTAAAGGTTTAAGGTTTTTGTTTTTATTTATCCTTCATATTTTCCATAAATTCTGGCTCTGAACTTTGAAATGACTTTGGTAAAGGGGAGTCCAGCATATTTTGTCAGTTTCATTTTTATCTTTTTTTTTTACCCTCAGAATTCAATTTTGCTTTTGCTATTGTACTTCTTACTGACTGCCTATAACTGCCTGACCAGTGAAATGGACTGGTATGAACTGGAGCCTGTGGTGGTTTGCTGTTCCTCAATCTTCCTCTCCACTGGTTTGGGACCAGGTGTGACCAGTGGAATTTCATTTGCCTCCTGCGTTCAATCATTCAAAGAGCTAATTTCAGGGACTGTGGAGAGTTCATCTGTCCACACCAACAGATCACTCTTCAAAAGAGACACATTTTTGAAGCGTGTGTGCGTACGTGAGCGTGACATGACACTAAAAGCAGAAACCAGCTCTCGCTCTTTGCCATTGGCCAGAGAACATCAGGTGTGATGACTGTTGTATTAAACTGCCCTGGCAGCCATCGCTTGTGCCCCCACCCCCTAACTAGTACACACACACACACACGCAATACAGAAACATAATGAGCTGAGACCTATTAAAAATCAATTTTATAGCTGCTTCCCCCGCTCTCTTTATGTTCCGGTCCAACAGCGAAACCATTGCCTGGATTGCCCAAAGCATTAAAAGGAAGGGGGAGAGAAGCCCTGATGGACAGACTGAACCCACAGTTACAGGTCAGGTGAAGTATGCATGTATGTGTGTATGATTAGTTGACTTATACAGCCTCATATAGACACGTAAAAGGCCCAAGTCAGTTGAATCAACAGACACTTCAGAGCGAGCTGTTTGTGATGTCTCTCTTGAACTTGACTCACTGATATCAGAGCTCTTACATTTTCAAAAGTATTAGTTTGAATCACTGTAACTGGAAAAAAAAACCATGTAACCTAAGTTGAAATGTATTGTGACTGTAGTTGCACCAGATTTTGCTCCACATTCAATTCTACGAGGAGCCAAGAGACACATCTGCTAACTGAGCAGAGAGGGAGGGAGTGCAAGGGCATGAATGGAGGCTAATGAAAGTAAACGGGTATAACTTTCAACTTTTAACATTCATTGAATTACTGTTGGTTGCCTGCTAGCCATGCTACCTCCCACGTTTTCAATCCTGCTAAGCTTTCTTCATTTTTTACTCCAGCAGAGAGGTAATTTCTTCATCAGGTCCCCTCATTTGTAGACAGTGAAGAAAACACTCCTCGTGGACCACCATGCGGAGCTTTTCGTACGCTAGTTAGTTCTCAAATCAATTAGTGCATGGGCATTACGGTGCCTTGTAGGCACTAATAAAATGGTTCTACATTTGTATACAGTTATATTTTTGGGGCCAGTCCTGCATGTCCCACGAGGACTGAGTGAGTAGGTGTGTTTCCATTAACCTGCTCCATGCGCAATTTGAAATTGTGAACTTTTAAGATGTTCTGTCCTTTACCCTACTCTAATTTTCTCTCTCAGTGGTAATTTTTTTTAGTCAATACAGTTGAAATCATGGCACAGTCCTTGTTTTAATTTATCATTATTTATTGAACTAACTAATTAGCTAAAGGACAACATTAAAGACGCAGAAGTCAGAACAGATATCCAACTAGGAAATCTACGGTATGGGGAATCACATTTTTAGCTATAACTTTTAATCCAAATGACACAAAGACTTCAAGCAGCTTAGCTGCTGGACACACAGTCCCACCATTTATCATGATATTCAAGAAAACACCATTGGATGCTAAGTTCTACCGCTTACTGACGTCATACAGAGAGCTAGGGACTGTTGAAATCCCAATCCCCAATACCACGAGGTGGGTCCAAGTCTCTACGACCTTCCAATCCAAAATTATTCCACAAAAACGCAAATCGGTCATCCTCCATACATATACATATCCTCGGTCATCATCATACTATTAAATAACCCTAACACACTCCTTAACCACTCCCCACTTCAGGCCAATCATAGCCCATCAATCTAATCTAATCATATCTAATCCTCAGGTTAAGTTTAGGCCTAGACAAAGTGGTTCCCTTTATAGTAGACTGAAATTCAAATAAAAAGTGACACCTCTAATTTATGTATGTAAGAGGATAAGATATTTACAAATGATCAGAGAAAGGAAATATGTTGTTAAATGGGTTCCTGGAAAAAAAAAAAGCAAGGTGACATTGGAGGCCTACGCCTCGTGTGCACTTATCAGTTCATCTGTGCCATGCAGAAAAACAATGCTGCTATCGTACTGCGGAAGTTAATCTCAGAGGGAAATTAACTGGAGTCTGGAAGTCTTTGTGTCTCTGTTTCTTTGTGTGTGTGTTTTCAACAGCTCACAGCTGACAGTTGCACAGTGTTTGTCTTTAACTTCATAAGCCTTATCATCTCTTCTTTCTGGTCTCATCTCACTAATGTGATTCAGCTGCAGGCTGATAATGGACATACTCCCTAGACGCACACAAACACACACACTAAAACGGACACAGTGGAGAGTTGGCGACTGTCACCGTCTCATTATCAAAAAGCTTCGAAAATTGACTCAATATCAGCTAAAAGACAAGAAACTAAAAAAAAAAAAAGGAAGCCACCGTTATGAGTAATTTTTTTTCATCTGTGGAAACAAAAGATAGCGGAAGGGGCCGCATCTTAAATGACACAGTTTAAAAGTGTTGTGATCAAAGACAGAGACATATCCTGGTTCTGTTTCACTTCTTTTCTTTGAGGCCTGAGTTGTTTTGTAGTATAAAGAAATGGAGGATTGAATGACGCATGTGGCAGGCAGTAAGGGATTAGTACAAAATGGATGGATGGATGGATGGATGGATGGATGGATGGATGGACGGATGGATGGATGATGACACAGGGTATCCCTGATGCCTCTCACCCATCTCTTTCCTTCCTTTTCTGTGGAAACCAAATCCCACTTCAGGAGGCTTACAGCTCCCCTCTCACACAAAGTGGAGCCGTACAACCACGTGCTCGTTGGTTTCTAATAATAAACACCACATCTCCACAAAGACGAGAGTTCTTGGTCTTGGAGATTATCAAGTTAACCAGATAACAATAACACCATTTTCATGATCCAACATGTATCCTGCGAGGCTCAGAGACGCCACACACTCAGCCAATCCCCATCTGTGGACACATATTGAAAAATTCTCTCTCCCCTTGTTGAAAAAAATTCAATTTGCTGTCGCGCTGTCATATTGATCCACACATCTGTCGCTCTTCCTTTTTGTCTGACAAGCCATGATATCTTGTAACAGTTCATCCCTGGGGGAGGCTTCTTGATTTCAGCTGAGCGAGACGGAGGAGGGGAGGGGGCCGTGAATCAGACCTCCACTGATCAGCCTGATGGATTTGACCGTCCATTTGTGGTCACTTTTATAGTCACAGGAAATGTTATATCAGCTCTGCTCTCCTGATCGTGGCTATAAATGCTACCTGCAATTTGGAGACATCAACACACTAAACATAACACACTGTATTGTCCTCAGTTGAGACAAAGCTTTCAATTAGAGGTCACATCTAAAGAAAGAGAAACATGAAAAAAGAATTGTTTTAATCTCATTAAATCATAAAGCCAATAGCCTAGGCATTGCATTCATACTAGACATTTCCATTGTGTGAGTGTGTGTTTCATCTATATTTGTTTTATATACACATGACATATATTGAACCTAATGTGTGGTTTTATCCAGTTGCCTGTCTGTGGATTTATTTGGATACCCCTGATTGAGGAAGTTGACATGGTTTTTTCATGGCAGAAAACTTTGTAAACAATGCAGATAATGGTTAATGGAGTTAATTTGGTTTTGTTTTTCATGTTGATTTGGAGACGGATTCAATCTTTGCTCACTGAATTAACTTTCTTTGAAGTGCCGTTCAATCAAAAATTGTAACATCTCGAACTTTTTGCAGCCTCATGCCCATTAATACTACCCACGCATAATTATATTATTACTAATCTTGTAATATTCAAATGGCTTTTAACCCCTGTTTGGTCTCATATTACTTAACAACTGCTACACGTTTAAAAGTTTACTGTGATCATTGTGGCCATGACAGACAGTTCCCCCTCCTGAGGTGTGTCTTTAACCGGGTCCTAGTGGGTGTGTGTATTGATTGTGGAGGAGGCATTAGATCTCTGGTTATTAATAGCCTGAGGAGGGGAGCCTAATGGGAGCTCTACTTCCTCCAACTGGTTTATTCATAGCGGGATCATTAGTACCATAATTGACCCCCCTGTCCTCCCCCCTTCCTGCTTGTCTGTCAGATTAACAGACTACAGCACACTATGTGAGTGTACAGGTGTAGGTTCTTGTATTTCTCCCCTTTTGGTGACAAAAAGACAAGTGATGAAATGGGACTGTGTGTGTGTGTGTGTGTGTGTGTGTGTGTGTGTGTGTGTGTGTGTGTGTGTGTGTGTTTGTGATCTCAGCTGTTTCTGCTCATTCTCATATTCAGTATTCTGACAAGAGGCTGCCGTGATCACCTCCCCCTCCCCACCATAAGTCCCTTGAGGCGACAAATTATTCATAAACTATTTCCTGTCTTTATAGATATGCTTTCAAAAAGCTTTTCCTTGTCCAGCATTTAAGCTGCATTAAGGGTGGGCAGCACTGAGAGAGGATCTTGGCTGAGGATCTCAGCTGCCTTAAAGCTGTGTCTTGGCTGAAGCACTGGCCTTCCCTCCGGCTTACATCCCACAGAAGCCCCAACCACCACCACCCCCCATCTCTCCTGTAGCCCACTGCCCTACCAGCAAATAGCAGCAGCAAATAGCAGGGTGGCTGCTTCAATGGGAGACGCAGAATGTGACAAGGTGATATTGTCTTCTTTCCCATTTCCATTCTGTTATTACTCAATTCAGTTTCTTTCTGTATATACAAGCAGATCGAAATATTCTTTTATTACTAATGAATATTCACTTCTTTCTGCCCTGGCTCCTCTCTGCCCACACATATCCCACTGGAAAGCTCAAAATCCAATAGCTTCCTGCCCTGAGGAGCAGGTTGACACTGTAGTACTATAGTAAACCTCTGTGGAACAATTCACTGTGCTTGTGTTCATTAAAAAAAACTTGATGTGGTTGTTTGTTCTCACCAGTACAAGTGAAAAATGCAGGAATTTGACAGCTGATGAAAGTAGAAATAAATTCACCTATAAGAGCGTTAGTCTGGCAGTGATAACTGCCTGTGTCTGGACTCACTGGACTGAGGCTCCGGGAGCTGTTTACTTTAAATGTTTGTTATTGAGCTTCATGCTTCATCATGACCTTGAAAATTGACCTTTGAATAAAACCCTTTATCACAAAGTCCATGTAGTTGTCAGCCGCACCTCCTGGCCTTCATCAGATGCTGATAGTCATGGAGAGGGTTCAGTTGGAAGCACATGATAGGTGATGGTAGACCAGCTATATAAATATAACACTTTCAAAATAAAATGTGAATCACTGCTCTTGATCATCATGCAAAGCCAGAGCAAAGAGCAGAGATTTTCCTTCGTCTGAGTTAAGGTTTCCTTAAAATACAAAAAAACACCCTGTCTTCTGGAGTCTTCTGGAGTTTTCCTTAAAATGTTGACCTAAGGACTTTGCCTTATTTTGGTCTTATAATCAAGGAATTATTTAGAGTCACTTCAAGAGTCGCACAAAAGACAGAACGGTCAACAGTTCAGTCAGTCAGTTTCTCCCTAACATTCACTATTCAATGCCAACTCAGCTTTTGATTAAAAGCTGAGTTAAAGAAACATGTCAGTTAGTATTTCTTGAAAGTTTAACATTCAAAAACTCTTAATTTCTCAATATTACTGAAATGGTGGTCAAATCAGAGCTGAGCCCCGCCCACTTTAAACCAGTCAGATATGTGAAATTACAGAAATTCGACTGGACTTAGATTTAGGGAAATGTTGTCATGACGTCACATCATTTAATTAAGGTTTTAATTAAGTGTTTGTCAACTTTTGAATGTCAATATAAAAAAAAGTTTGTCATCCTTAATATGAATGAATGAAAGTCACATTTCAACAGATTTGTACTTCCTCCACCCTGCAGTTATAGATGCTTTCTGTAAGGATCAAGGAGGTTGGTTGCCTCATGGAGCGAACACACTGGCTGCAAAAATTAGGAAACAGGATTTGTTTTTTCCAGTGAGGAGTTCCTTGTGGAGCCCTTCCTGAACACACACACACACACACACACACACACACACACACACACACACACACACACACACACGTGTATGCATTGACTGTATGTGTGTGTGGGACATTCCCCACAGAGGGTTGCATGCACCAAACAGACAACTTAACCAGCAATAATGATAATAAAGAAAAAAATACAGTATAATTAATGAATATGAGAAAGGTGCAATTACAATAGTTTGCTTTTTTCATCAGTTGGAAGAATTTATAACTAGTCTGATTCCAGTTTGATCCTGAAAAATGAGCAGTCTGAGGGATGTGAGAGTCAAACTCAGTCCATCCCTGTACTTATATATGCAGAGATGAACAGGTCAACATACACCCACACACACACAGATGTTCACACTCAAAACAATGCACACTCACATTCACACAGTATATGCACACCTTCCTTCCTATGAGTTGACAAGTTGTTGGTGGCTTTGGTGCTGATGAAAGAAAACACACGGTCAAGTTCCTCTTCCACTCAGGATGTGACAGCGATTGACTGTTTTCCTGTGGATACATAGAGACAATGTCAGCATGAGTAGCCATTAACCTCCGAGCCACATTCATAAAAAAACACAGCAGCTCAATGTGGATAACAGGAAGGACCTTACAGCAAACACAAGTCATGCCATTTACACCACTTCCCCTCATGAAGTCAGATAAACAGATGATGCTGCAGGGTTACTGAGTTCTTGGTTTTAACAATGTAGCCTTTCTGGAGCCTGTGTCTTTGCTCTTCCCTGCACACTGCCCAAATAAACAGAAAATATTTTTAATAAATCAATTTTGTATTTTGCTAATATTTTCACTACAAGGATATTCATGAAATTAAATATTCTTTGTAGCTATTCTGACACGTTATAATGTGGATCTGAAGTCTGCAGTTTAAAGCCTCTTCTCATCATGCACCTTGTACAGAATTAAATAAAGAGTTACTTAAATAGGGATAGCAGTGCAAACACATTCAATGCCATTCAGCTATGTTTATATCACAGCTGAAGATTCACAAGCATTATCTCAAGGTAATTCAAAGGGTCAGGTCAAACCTTTACAGCATTATAGAGGGAACCCCAGCAGTTCCCATCCCGAGTGAAAGAAAAAGGGAGAGAGAACAAGAGCTTCAAAGTCGGAGATACCTGCAGAAAAAGGACACACAGAGAGAAAAGAGCTCACATGAAAAGCGCCCTGTCTCCTCCAAGTGTCTGCACACTTAGCTGTGCTGTGGCCACCTGAGGGCCAAATGACTAGCACATTTGTAGGCTTTCAGAGGAGAGATTTAGGCCAGCATTTAAGTTTGGACCACTGACAGCAGCAGGAATTGGGCCAGTAAACTGCATCATTCATCATGGTAACAAGACACGCCTGATTTAAGAAGCTACAGGGCCATACTTGTGTATACTTGTATACAAGAAAGAACTTTCCTTTCAGTGCTTATAATAGAAAATGGACAGTATGTTCAAAGTATCGTTGAAGTCTTTCATAACCCTGATTCATGTGCTGCAGGTGTGCACACCGAAGGAAATGTGAACCTAATACAAGAGCCTTCAAAACAATCCTTTACCATCCTTCATGTATGTGTATTCCTGCTTCACTCAAATGAGTCAGGATGTTGTGCAGCTCCTTTGCTTCTGTACCACCTTAGCAACCATGAGGCCCATAAGAAGTGCAGTTTAGATGTAGAGGCAAACAACTCCACATCAATACATTTCAGTTGTCTTAACCCAGTTACGGTATATTGGTTAACCACAGATAACACTAATATTAGAAAACCAGTTCAGCTGCCTGTTAATTCCATTACTAAATGTATCCCTGTGTCATGGAAACTATGTTGCTCTTGGTCCTTCCTGTACAAAACAAGTCACAAGATGACAATCATGCAACACCTGTAACACACACACCTGCATTCCTGGTTGTTACCAAGAATGCAGAGCATGTGAAACATTGTATAATGTATCCACTGTGACTCTCAGAAGACCAGGGAAGAAGATGCGATCACCTGTCAAGCAAGGTTGAGCAAAAGTCTGAAGAATCTACAACCAGTAGTCCATGTCAGTGTGCTAAAATGCTCGCAGAGACAATGCTAACATGCTAATGTTGAGCAGATGTAATGGTAAAAATGTTCATTAATTGTGTTTAGTGTTCTGACCTTTACTAATCGAAGGTAAATATATAGAGAATGCCATTCTTTTTTATGCTAAAACACTTAAATCATTATTTAAACTTGCTTTGAGGTGATGTCCTTTTTATCATCTCTATATCATAATTTTATCACTATCACTGTCTTTGTGTGTTTATATATGACATCTGCTCCTTTTAATTGTCCAAATGAAGTATGTTGTCTTCCCTCTGTAACTCAACCCTATTTCTCTCCTGCTTTTGATTCATTTCTAAAAAGCACTTTGTAAACTCTGTTGTTAAAAGGTGCGATATAAAAAAAGTGATTTGCTAATAAACCAAAGAAAATGTCAGGGGGTCACCGTAAGTCCACCTGTGGGACCAAGTTCACGGCAGTCCATCTAATACTTGTTAATTTAACTTAAAATCACTAATTGTCAGCCTCAAAGTGGAAAAGCAGGAAATGTCTGAGATCACTAAAGTCCATTGTGATACATCATCTGGGAACCTTGAAAGTCTATACACATATATTGCCAATACATTAAGTGGATGTTGAAATATTTGACTAAATATCAGTGCTAAGTATATAATCTCATAAAGTAAATTAGAGTCATAAGGATCCATCCTCTGGGGAGCATGAATATCTTTGGAGAATGGCAATATTGTATATGTCATTGCTCTCAAGACATCTCACTTAAAGTCTCAAATGTCAACCATATGGTGGTGCAAGAGGAAATATTAAGGACTCTCCAAGTCATGGGATCCATCCTGTGGGAACCATGAATATCTTTACAAAACATCAAAACAATCAAAGCCATCTAGGGGATGTTGAGATACTCTTAACCTGAGGTGGGACAGTCACAGAGCAGAGTGACGTGTCGCGCCCACAGCAATGACTGTGTTTACATACAAAAGGACATTGATAACTCACGTACATGATATTATAAACCCTGTAGAAGGTGTTGCAAAGATGATTGTACAGTCAGGTCTCCTCCATCACAACCCCCCATCCTGAAAAGAACTGGTCCAATAACGTCCATTTAAGAACCTCTTTACCTCATCAGCGCTCCTTGGGACCATGTGTGTGACCTCGCATTTAACGTCAGTGCTTCAGATGCATTTACATCCTTTCGAGCAGGTGCACTCTGCTGCCACGTGAAGCGTGAAGCAGACTTTAACCTTTATGCACTCCTATGCCTCCCGCTGCCCTATCCCACACCCCCACACCCCTCCCTCACACCTGAAGATGTTAGATCAGTAGGCAGAGCGTGAGGGAGAGGGAGGGAGGGAGATGTGAAGTAGCTGAGGAGGCGATGGAGGTGCTGACATTTCTATCCAGTCCAGAGAGGTGGGAAATCGGGGAAAGTGAGTTAGTTGGGAGTGAAATTTTGTCTGTGGGGAAAGGAGAGAGAGAGAGAGAAAGAGAGTGAAAACATGGAGCAGAGCTATTTTTAACTTGCTCAGGCAGCCTGATAGGACAGGTCTATATATAGTGAGGCAGCTCGGGTAACCGTGTGTATGTGTCTGTGTGCACATCAAGAAGCCATTCAGGATGAGTGTGACGCTGTGCCTCTCCAGCTGTAACCAGGATACTCCCAGACCACAGACACACACACAACATCGTCATGCTAATGGCCACCATGCTAATCTCGTTTAATCCACTCACTCAACACACACCAGTGTCATGTTGCCTCTTCTCAACCTGGAGAAATGCAGCACACAAACTTAAACTGTTCAATGTATTAAAGTGAACAAATCAACCAGCCCAGAAAGTAAAGTCAAAGAGTCTTAAAGCTAATTCAACATACATATAAATAACCTTCTATACTCCCAGCTACGATCTATAGTGGCTCTGTTTGCTCAACTAGATGGGAATTTAAGGTGGTCGCTCAGATTGACTAATAAATGTGTTTGTGAGGTCTGTTGCTGCTTTTATAGCAATGACACAATTGGCAGGTGCGTGTGAATGTGTGCACATGTCTGCATACAAATAGCAGAAGGGGGTTAGCCACAGGGCAGCTGCTGGTGTGGTCATTTGTTGTTTCAGGTGTTTTGACAGACAGACGGTGAGAGCGCGGAGGGACAGCTGAACATTTGTCTCCGCACATCAAAGCCGGCTCATACTGTATTAGCTCAGCTGCAATTGTCGTCTCTCTCCGTTACACACAAAACACAAACACTACAAAGTGGATCCGGGACAAAAACAGTAAAATGTAGAACACTTCAGTCGCCGTTTCATCATCACTTGTCTTGTTGCTCTGATGTCATTGTGAAGGGGAAACGCATTTCCTCTTAAAAGCTGCTCTTTTTGTCCACACATCTAGATAGTGGACATTGGTTTGATATGTCACCAATATTAACTAAGTAACCATCTCTAATACAGGTGATGGGCTAAAACATGTCTGTGATTGCTTCACTGCTTTTGATCGTACTACATGAATTATGTAGGATCTATTGTTGCCTGTGTTTCAAACAAGATGGATTTTAGGTGCTGTCACAACTGTGTACGGGGCAAAGATTGTGTCCATAAAAGATGAAAAGCATTTTAACTTGTGAAATAAAAAGAGCTAAATGAATGGGCGAGTTATAGTTCTCGTTGAGGTGTGTGATCGCAACTCACAAACACATGGTCAGTGTGCAACTTGTTAGCTAGTTTACGACTAAAATCTGTTCAGCTGGAATGGCGGCTGTGTGTTGGGGGGATGGGGAGGGTCAACACATACTTGTTAGCACCAGTCTATGTTTAAAGCTGCTGTTTAAAGGCCAGTGTCAACCCACCATGACATCACCATCGGTCTGTGAGCTGCTGTTTTGAAGTTTGTGATTTGTCCGTCGGCCATCTTGATTGTTTGAAACCAGTAGAAACCATATCTGGAGGAGAAGGTGGAGCTGAGGAGGAGTGAGGGGTGGAGCTGACCTGCTCTGTACTCTGTCCTGATTGGGTGGTACAATCGGTCAATCACATGGAAGCCACGGTCCCTATTCCATACCCTGCTTTATGATCTATTCCTCTAAATGGACCATCATTTAAAAATGATCATGTTGTATTGAAGACTTGAAACAAGGCACTGAGACCATAAACTCAATAGGAAAATGTTTACTGAACTAATAAATCAAGGGAGAAGTAGGGACATTTTCCCATAGACTTCAATACAATCTGACTTCTTTAACAACCAGTGGAGTCGCCCCCTGATGGTCATTAGAGAGAATGAAGGTTTAAGGCCCCTCAGCTTTGGCTTTACTTTTCTGACCCAGAGTCTACGTCCACTCTTCCAGACTATGATTAAAGGAAGTTTTATGATCTGGAGGTTTAAATACTGCTGCAGCTTGAGGAGCTGACAAGGTGATGGGTTGCAGGTGTTCAGGTGGATTGGTGGGACCAGGCAACTGATGGATGGAGAACAAGCAAGTGGAGACAAACTAAATACGAGGGAGGAGAAAAGATAGGGATGGAAACAGATTAAGTATAAAAAGACACAAATGTTCAAAGAATTCTGCCTGAACAGTCTTTTTGATTCTGATGTGGACTATATACTTGCACTGAAGTAAAGTGAGAGGCACTTACTGGAAATGTTTGCAAGTTATTTAAGATAGAAAGAAATGAAAAGTCACCATGTCAAGGTCTCCATTAAACTTTACATGAATCAGACTGGAGAGTTTTTCTCTCTGGGAACAGAATAACTGCAAGTAGTTTAATGTCAGCCTCTCCTCCTGGTTTAAGATACACACTTTTCACTCGTGGTAGAGACAGGAGCATTAATCATTCAGCAGATGGCCACTCTCGTCTATCTGTGTGTGTGTGTGTGTGTGTGTGTGTGTGTGTGCATAAAGCAGAGAAAATGCCATGGCTGAATATCAAATAACAGTCCTCCTGACTCTGGCCTTTTTACATGAGCGCCAAAGGTCTCATCCCTCTGCATTATCACACCCTCATTACTAATTTATGACCAGGAGTTAGGCTGCGAATGTTTGCCTGTATGTGTGACTGCTGGTGTGTATGACTGTGTCTATATGAATACATTTTGTTTGGTGCAAATATTGACCTCATTAAGAAGACTGGGTTTTGGCAAGGCATGGCAATTTAAATAAAATTTCAATACAGTTTCATAAACAGTTGAATGAAATTTGGTGTCTTAATGAGTCCAATGCAGTGAGGTTAATGCATTTTAGATAGTAGAAATAAGAAACTGGTTTTGGTTTAGATAAAGTGGGATCACATCCCCAATGGATTCTCCATCCTATTTAAAATAATCTCGACCAATGCATCACAGCAATTTGCATGATGATTTTTTTGTGCTCTCTCACTCAACATGGTTAGTGCATCCTAACCCTTCTTTGGTCATTATTATTATTAGTGTTTTTAATCGGTAAAATAAGAAAAGATTCAATGTTTGTTTTGTTTTTTTCTGGTTCTCTGAGCTACTATCCCCTATTACAGTGAACAGAGTCTTTATTGAGTCACAGATATAATTAGCTGAGGTTGAGCTGATTCTTAATATGTGGAGAGTTGGGGACATTTTTGAAAAAAACTTGAAAAGCCTTAATGCAGCTCTAAAAGGGTTAAAACATTTTCCAATTAGCACAAAACACAAAGGACGGCTGGGGCTGATGAGAATTAGCTTAGCTCATTAGCTTTGTAGGTAACCAGTCAAAAAGGAAAAGTATTAGACAAATTAAAATTTTGATTTGATGATGGTACTTGAAATCCGTCGGGGGTTCATCATCTGCAGACCACGAATCTCTGTCCAACTTTCACAGAAATGCATCAGGTAGATGTTGGGATAAACGAGAACTTTGGGAATACAGGAAAAGGGGTTGCCAAAGTTATTACAATTTATTGTGATGGGAACATGAATGAACCAAATGTCCCGACAATCCATTCAATATTTAGTCAGTTATTTCCATTTAGATTAAACAGTTTGACCTATCAACTTTCATGTCATAACCATCTGTAGATGGTCCGTAGCATTTTAACAATCTGTGTCAACCACAACGTGCATCTTTATACAAATGTTTTAAATTTTGATGCAGGGAGTTGTATCCCTACCTATTCTGTGTTTCAGCGTTTCATAAAGTAATGTAATGCTTTGCACAGCAACAAACTAGCTTGGATCATCTTGGATTGGATCATCATCTCGAAACAGTTCCTGAGCCAAATGAAAATCACTTGATTGCCACTGAAAAACCAGCAAGAAGGGTACTTCTTCCCTTGCTCAGTGTATCTTTACAGGAAGTTGTAATATCATATTCTGTGGCCCTCCTTAACCGTAACATCTGGCTGAATTCAGATCATCCCAGCGTAAAGTAGAAAAGCTACAGGCAGCCGATCTGCTGTTTCTCCTGCATTGTGCTCTGCGTGTGATAGGGTGCCTTCCAGCTGAGTGGCCAAAGAGATAAGCTCACACACACACGGACGCAGGCTTGTATAGAGACATAGACAGAGGCAGGGAAATACATCTGTGCAAGGTCGATAAGACCACAGCTGAACAAGAGCCACTTACAAACACACCTCCTCCTGCCTGTCTCTCTCTCTCTCTCTCTCTCTCTCTCTTCTTTCACTTTCAAACACACATTACCTGCCCAGTCACACCCTGCACACATGCACACCACTCCCACTGATGTTTGTACCTGCATCAATCTCAGTAATTTAAAAGTCTCCTGCTGATTTTTCCTCACAGGCTTTCTTTAATGTTCAAAGAACTCACATACCTTTTCCTACATTTGGTTTGTCAGTATTTTTTTGTGAGGGTTGTCAGTTATGTTCAACGTAAATGTGGATAAGAACGCATCAGAATATATGCAAATTATGTATAAATTACATTAGAAATTCACTATTTCATCATGTATCCTCGCGTGTAATACAAAATTTTTCTCTTTGAGTCCACGCTTGTGTTTGATCTCTTTTTCCTTTTTTTCCATTTTAGACAAGCGCCCTTCACTAAGGAGAATTCCTGTTGATGTGACACTTCCGCCCTGTGCTTTTTAAAGCTCCCCTGTGGCACTCAGCCCTCAGAGAGAGCGTGCTGCACATTTAGCCGTCTATTTGTGTAGCATGCCCAACTATTTACCACACAGTGGCATGGGTACCCTCCCCAACATGCATCGCAGGAACTCTGACTAATTGGCCTGGTGAATCACTTCAGTGTGCATGCGAGCAGCTCTTCACCACGAGGAGTGGCATACATTTTCTCACACACTGGAGTGCTCTGATTTCGCTGCATGCACAGAAACACATGCATTTGGGCAACAGCACTAATATTCATGCACTACATTCATTCATACACAAACATGTATGCCTTGTGCGTCCCCACTGTGCCCACAACTTTTTTGTTTTCATAGAAGCACCAGTCATTCCTGCCTTGTTGAGGTCTGTGCATGGTGTTGTATGCACACGCTCACACTTATACTGACACTTATCTGAAGAATATCTGAAGAAGGATTTAAATCATCTGCCAGGTTGGGACAGGAAAGTAATCAAGGCTGAGCATGAGTACGAGCACACTAATCCTGAGTAAGGTCGAAATAAAAAAGCTAATACGTTTTTATTTTATTTGATAAAGGTAAGGAAAACATACTGTAACTTAAATGTAAAATAGATGGAAACATGTTTTGGTGTGGTTTTTATTGTTCCCTGATAACATCTGATGACCACAGAACAATAAAATGAGCATATAATTTGATTTATAACGGGATAAAAAGGTATAAAATGGTATTTGCTATCTGGAAAGGCAATCTTTCAGCGACACGTGAACCATTGTTTTATTTTCATTGATTTAACCTACAGTGTAGTTGTTTCCAAGGAATGTTCACACACATTTAGTTTCACAAGAGTAGCCAATATTTATTACATGCCCAGATAGGGATGTGAGGCAGCTTATTTTAGTAAACCTGAACATTTGCATAGGCAAATATCCTCAGAACATAAAACATCTTTAAAGCATCAAAGCTGCTCCCGGGGCCCAGCAGGCCCCTGAGCAATCACTCTGAATCAAACACTGCACAGCCATCACACACCGGGGAATTGTGTGTGTGTGTGTCTGTGTGGGTGTGCATTCATGCATCCACATTCAACGTACACACTTTAATTTGTGTGTGCATCTGTGTGGATGTGTGAACCCCACCCCTTACTCTCCACCGGCGCTCTGTTCCCGTAACACCAGTGCTTGTGGTCTCTGGTGGCCATCAGGGGGAAAACCTGAAGTGCTTCTTCAATAAACCAGAGGAAGAGTCTAAATTGCCTTGAGATTTTTTATTATTATCTTTAAAACATTGCATGACATATCACTGCAGTTAACCTTGCCAACCAAGCCCATCCTGAAAACAATACTAATTAAACAATACACAATAAACTGATTAATCCATGTTTGTTTTTGAATAAATACTGGATTATCTAAAACTAAATTATCTCTGGATTAGTCCAAATTACATGCACCAAGATTTGTATTAATCAGAAATGTTGTCATGTTTGGGGAAAATGTTTATAACATATCTATTACAGGACCTCCAATCTGGTTCAACGCTGACTTTTAGTTTTTAAGTTCCACACTAAAATGTTTCAGTCACTTCATTGTTTTTAACCTGTAACTTAAGAGCGGAGCTTCAGATGGTTCAGTACTCAGTAAACCTTTCTCTGATGATGATGATGATCATATAAACCTGAATAGTCTGTATTGTGATATCTACAGCAATAACATCACAGGTACAAGATGCAAAAGGTCTAACTCTGACCTAACTCTGTGACGCTGTAGGTTCAGCAGTGCTTTGAGCAAAATGATAATGTCAGCATGTTAGCACGCTGAACAGGCATTTGGTGCGAAACACAAAGTGCAGTCAATGCTGATGTGAATGTCATATCATATTAGCTATTAATCATATTGGCTGATATTTACTCTAAATAGTTAGTGCACATTTGAAGATTGAAGGTAAATCTGGACATCCAGGTTTATTTAAATTTTTGAATTTTAATTTTTTGAAGCAGCCACATTTGCTCCTTGTTCCTAACAAAATCATATTTAAAATGTTTTCACTTCATCAGATTTTTCTTTTTTTTTTTTTGTTGCTGTGTGTTGGAGAAAGCTCATTTCCACAGTGACCTGAAAGCTTATATGTGGATAGAAATGGAACAACTTGGTGGATTTGGGTTAATGTACTGGTTGGAGGTGAACTTACCTGCATCTGCCGTTCTCACATTTGCTATAAGATTTTTTCAATTCGTGATTGTGGTTGATAGACACGTGCCGGCTCTATCCAGCTGCCGTGGCACAGCTTTGTGAGTAATAACATTTACCAGGATACACACAGCCCTTGGAGATAGAGAGAAATGAGGCGTGAGTGTGTCCCAAACCATCAATGATGAAAATGAAATGAGTATCCTACACACACGGACCATCGTAAAGTATCATTGATCAGCTTTGGCGGATCATGAAAAAAGGCACGTGTTTGAATTAACTTCCTCTAAAAATATACAAGCACAAATAAGTGATCTGACACCTTATCGGTGGTCACCCAGTCCCACACTCAAACACCAAACGCACATCAAACCAATCAGCCAAACACTGGTCAAACAAGAGCCTGAAAATGTTTCTTCCTCATTACCTTATACCTTATTAACCCTCAGACCTGCAGCTGGCTGGGTCTGCCTGCACACTCTTCTTCTGCACATTTTTTATATGTGCAGTGGCTGTCAACATTTCATTTTTGAGCACATGGTAAATAATTGAAAACATGAGTAAAGCAGCAGACCATGCCCATGACGTAAAAGCTGATCTTACACCATCTAATCACATGGTTAGAGGTTAAATGATTGAAGCCTGGTTTTCAAAAGTGAAAAAAAGAAAAAGTGATGGAAAACCATGGGAGGGAGGGAGGATGGGGGATAGAGGGAGGCGAGGTGGAAGAAGAAAAATTAGATAGAAGTTCGAAGACTGGGTTGACAACGAGGGATGGTAGAGCCAAAGTAGAAAGGGGGGAGGGTAGAAGAAGGAGAAGAAGATGGAGGGAGGGGGAAGGGGATGAAAAGAGAGAAAGAGAGCAAGAGGGAGGAGGGGAAGGAATGGTACAGCAGCTGCTGCTCCTAGTTATAATTGCCTCAATTAGCTGATAGGGCTGCCACGGCAACAGTGTTTGGATGGTTGTCATGACGACCCGCATGCAGCGTCTTCCCCAAGGGGTGAAGTAAAAGCGTGGGGGAGCAGATGATGGTGGCAATGGCTATGAGGTGGACAGCTCGAGTAAGAGAGGGAAGATGGTTGATAGATCACACTGCATCAGAGAGTGAGGATGGAGGGAAGACACAGGGTTTGAGTAATGGATGAGGAGGAGGATGAAGATGATGATGGCTCTGTAATGGTGGGATAGAAGTAGAGGGGAATGGGAAGGTGATGGAGAGGTGAGAAGAAACAGTGCTGTGAGGAAGGTTAAGGGATGGGGCGATTATTGTCTGATTGATAATGATGAAAGCCATTATAACGAGCCAGCACAGATAAAGAACAGCTAGAAAAGAATATAATAGACAGAAAAGCATGTGGGCAAAGGAATGGAGAGATGGGAGGGAGAAGAAATGGTAAAGGGGAAATCAATTGAGGGAAATAGTAATATGGAGGAGGAATGAAAAAAGAGAAAGAGGAGTTTAGGAAAATGAAAAAGACCAAAATTGGATAGTAATAATGGAAAGATTGATTTGAAATGAAAATGATGAGAAGAACAGAATTTAGGAGGGAAGGAGTGGTGAATGCCTGGAGAGATCAGTCAATAAAAGCAAAAAGTGGAGTTCTTGAAACAGGAATATGGATGGATTGATTGGAGATGCAGTTGTGGTACAATGGCATATAGGAAGAAAGTGGATAAAAGAGTGGAGTATGTGGGAGGAGAGAGTGGAAGAGTAGAAAGGAAAGATATACATGAAGATAGAAGAACAGGGTGCAGTAAGTGGAAGTGTACAGTGGGTCCATTGATATCTCATGTATTTTCCTCTGTGTGAACAAACCCATCTCTCAGAAATGACTTTATAGACAAACTGTGGAGACATAGTGAGATCTCTGGCACAACTCCACCTCCTTCCAAGGTGCACAGACAAAGACAAACGGCAACAACAAATATATTATCTGGGAAATAGATTTGTAATTGAATGATCTTCTTTATCTTTATGATTATGTATCTATTATGTGGTTTTAGAGGCAAACACCATCTCAGTGTAGCTCCTCTCTCAGGCTTCTCTCTGGAGCTCTAGTAACAACAGCTCAGTCAGCCAATCAGAAGAGAGGATCTGAGCCTCTCTTCTGATTGGCTGGTTTTCTGAGTGATCCAATAAAAATATAGCAGATTTCGAGTAAACACTAGGAGAAACCAAATCCTGCAACGTTGGGGGGGGGGGGTTCAATACCCAAAAATCACTTGTAGTAACTATAACATTATTAAATGTTGATGATGATGGTTAAACCCTTTCAGCTTGGTAAAGGTTCGATCCTGGTCTGGTTTATTATTAAATAAGTTCACAGTGATCTAACATGTTCGCTTACATTTTAGTCAGTGTCGTTCTCTCTGCTGCTGTTGATAAATGTAACGTTTTGCTCATTTAAAGAAATAAAATGAAAAATAAAGTCAACTGTGAACATAATCCAGCCATCAATTAGACTTCCTACAGAAGAAATTTGCTGTTGCAGTTTAGTTGTATATCAACAGAAATTCCTTTTTGGTTTGACTTGTCAATAGCAGAATGAAAATATATTTTTTTCTGTTTACAAAAGCTGCTTCTCTTTAGGCTTTATAACCTCTTTATACACAAGTGTTGTAGCATTTCAGGATAAATTACTCCACCAATTTAGCATTATGCTCCTATAACACTGTTGTGAGTTTTTATGTACAACTTGAATATATTCATAGGTTCTGGTTTAGATGTTTTGTTTCGTTTTAATAAAGCTGCAATCCCCACAAATATTTCTTTGAACAAACATTAGAAATCTCAACAACTATATCTCAAAATTCAGGCAAATGTTAAGAAAGGTGAAGATCTGACCAGACAAATTCCCCAGCACTGGTCCCCAGACACATGTTTAGGAAAGCAGGGACCAGAGGGAAATAAAGGACAGGGAGGTGAACTGGTGTGTGGGGTGCGTTGTGGTCTTGAGGGGTCAGCGATTTGGCTCTGTCCTCTCCTGTCGTGATTGGCTAACTGGGACCGGCGGCCTGGCGATCAGCAGCCCAGAGAGGAATCTGTCACTCTCCCTGATCTGGTGGAAGATGGATGGTGCCGACCAGACAGCAGCTGTAACGCGAGTGTGAGCGTGAGCGTGGGTGTGTGGGAGCTGCAGGGTGTGTGACTCTGGTCTTTCTTGTTGGTCTCTGCCCTCCTCACACACACACACACACACACACACACACACACTATCTCTGATTTATGCATGTCAAATACATGTCTCTTCACATGTGTGTTTTTATACGCACCTATCCACTGTCAAACAGCGGGTGTGCCACCACCAGCGTCACATAATCACTCAATCTTCAATCATGTCAGGGAGAGCAGACTTGAGATGGCGAGTTGGCAAAGATACACATGCTCTTTCCATATATATTCATGAAAGGCCATCTTTTCACAGCCGACAGGGTCTTTCGCTCTGTTAGTCGTGTGATTTATCGTCCCGCCACGCCTGAAGGTTTATATATATGAGGACTGGAGAACAAACCGCTGAGCAGGCGTATAGTCGCGGAGCAGTGATGAGCCACTCAGAGCTCTTCATCTGTGTGTAGTGGATGCACGCATCATTGTACATACACGCATACTCATGCACACAGCATGCCACACCCCAGTCAAGTCGCTGTTATGTATGGTTTCCCCCAGTCTGACAGCTCCACAGAATTAATTCAGCCTTAATGTCCCTCTTTGAGTGATCACACAGTGAATGTGAGTGAAACTGGCCCATGTGTCTGTGTGTGCGTGCTTCGATGGCGATCACTGTGACAGGTGTTATGACGTAGATCAGGTGGCACATAATAATTTAACACCGAGGCTTCAGAATCTCCCCGATCCAGATACAGTCCCTATGTTTTATCCCCCTGTATGAAATGTCACTCGATGCTAAAAGCTCTCAATTACAGTGATAAGCACACAAATCACATGCACATGCAGGAAACACACACAAGCTTAAACTCAAACTGTGGATAAAGATAGGAGACACACTAACACTCACACACAGAGCTGTTACACTTCACTTTTCACACACCTTAGATCTTAAAGCCACAGTTTGTCCATGATTAAATACATAAAGTTGGAGGCAACTTCAGCGAGCAACTGCAATGTTACTGGAATTACACTTAACAGTCAGTGGATGTAATGAATGGAAACCAAGAAAATTATTCTTTTCAGAGTTGTCTGCTATTGTTCCAACCGTCTAGACTGCAACAGCCAAAAGTTTCATATCTCATATGAAAGCATTGAATTAGGAGCCTCCAGTCATTTTGTGCATTGTTTGCATTACCTTCACTTCTATTCTAAAAATTATCTAAAAAGACAGGAATGTAAGTTATTGTGCAGGGAAGTTAAAGTAATGAAGGTTTGTATGAGCACTGCCAGCCGAGCTGCTGAGAGGGCAAGGTGAAACCTGAGATCCTATTTTCTCGCTTATTTTGATTCACGAGGAAAACTGACAGCACACGCTGCTCTTCAGAAATGTTACAGTTCAGCTCACAAAAAAATATAAAAACTGTGTTGAAGGGTAAAAAAAAAAAAAAAAAAAAAAAAAAAAATTCAATTTATTTTGAGAAAGACTAACGTGGCAAAAAGTCCTTTGTGGGGGATTTTGAAAGGGAGAGTTCAGGTGAAACGCATCACTTGAACCAAATATTTCAAAATGACTCAATAGGAAACAGCAAGAAAGAGAAATGCAGAACACAGAACAGCTCTCTTTTCTTTTGGTTGTCAAAATATAATCTAACCTATGTGGTAGGTGGTTTGCATAAAAGGTCACTTTTCAAGGACTAGCAGTTATTCTCAGAATGATTGTCAAACATATTCCAAAAGCTATTTTCTAAGGCAAAAGAAAGAACAACAAGGTGTAAAGTGACGGTAGTGTGTGTGTGGGTTTGAATCTCTGGGCTGAAGATCCTGAATGCCTTTTCCCCTGGGCCAACCACAACTTTCCAGTGCGACAAGAACGCCTATTTCATAGACAAACTGTTCAGATGTGCATAGATGAGAAAGTTGGACATCTCCGACACAATCACTTTCATTGAACGTCATTGTATTCATTCATCGACAAATGTGTTATTTTTGCAGAAAAGAGTAAATACTCTAAACTAAAAAACTAAACATAAAACTAAAAGTATCTGAAAATATTAACAGCAAAACCAGATGATTTTCTTGAATGATGATTCTTCATTTGTCAAAGTAGTTGCCAAGCAGTTGTTGATTCACTCATGAATACATTGATTGTTGCAGCCCTATGGTGGAGTTTTGTTATTTCTGCATAGCTAATATGTTAACATCAGTGTTAACAGCTGTTTACTAACCAGTATCGAAGAAACATTGCTTTAAGTCCAGCTTTAAACTTCAGTCATTTACTCACCAACATCTGTCTCCAGCTGTGGAAAGCGACATTAATATTAAGTCTTATCTTTATTACGTCTTTTTTTTTCCTGAAGTGAACATGCTAACCATGAAGCCCTGTCCCATCTCATCACTTTCTGTGAACCTACAGAGCCATGTTTTAACCTCGTCGAGTGACAATAAGCATCACCCAACAACTACATTCTGCAGTAGACAAATAGCCCCTTCAAAGAAAAAGGTTTTAAAATTGTTAACATGTCAATATGGTCCTTTTTATTTTACACAAGACATATATTAAAGGAAGTAAACAATCAATGCCAGGCTAAAGATAGTCTCAAAAAACCCATATGTTCATATGAAGGGCAAAAGAAATTCAGTAAGCACAACATTAACACACAGCATAAACAAATAAAAGATGCTAACTACACTGGCTGTTCTGATACGTCCACCAGTCTGACTCTGATCCAACAGACTGAGTCTGGGTCTGACTGAGGCTCAAACATGTGGCTGAGTCGCTCACATGCTAGAGGGATGAAGAGTAGATGTGCTTCCAGCTCACATTTAGGGTTGTCTTTTTATTCAACAAATAATAATCAGAGTATTTTTTTTTACATACTTTAAAAAGGAAAAGGTGACTTTATTTTTCTATCGCACTATTTAGACACAAGGCAATTCAAAGAGGCTTGATAATACATTAAAAATACAAATAAAACATTGTAATGACCTTAAAACTGAATACAAAAACACTTAAAAATGATTTTTTTGCTGGTGGGTACCTCACCTGTACCTCTGCAGATTGTTAGTTGCCAGTTAAATTTCAGATCAGGAAAGAATAAATATTGGTCCTAAAAGTCAAAGTAGCACTTGCCCCCATTACCACCACTTAAGTGCCGTTTTGAACGAGGTTTATAAAAACCAAATGCACTAAGGAGTGATGAAGCTGCACAGTGTGAAACTGATCAGACTGTGTTTGTACTGGGCAGCTACCAGGTGTTAATGTGCAAAGATTTTTGGAAATTGCTTTGATTTTCCAAAAACTGACAAGCTTATCCACTTCACACAGTCATGTAAGGACACGGGATTTGAACTTTTCTCTCAAGCTATTTAGTCTTCACACAAACTGCTGTCACTTTTCATGTGCACAACGTGATGGATGCCTTTGAGAAAAGTGTATCTGAAACTGGGCACCCTCTCCTCATCTGTACCATATCTCACTGTTGGAAACATCTGTAACACTGGCATATCAGACATCCAGACAACACGTCGTACTAAATGGTTTGTTTTGTGCATACCCAACCTTAAAATAAGTTTATTGCGCAGGATACTGGATAAATAGATATGTACAGCAGATTGTCACCTGAGGACTGATGATGATGATCAGTAGCCATCAAGTTTATTCATTTGCTTCTTGAACAAAACCACTGGACATAAAAACTTGACTTTTCCTTGAACTCTGTGTTTTGTAAGGGAATGTTTTGTGATTTTTTTTCTGAAACAATTAATATTGTGAAAGACATAATGCCTTAAGATGCCCCTTTTCCGGTAAAAACCAACTCTTTCTCTTAGTAGAAATGAAGAATACCTTTGATGTCACTAGTGCTAGGAATGACTGGATTCCAGTCAACGACCTTGCAAGTGTGTTGTGCGTCCGTGAGCCACTGAGCCGTCAGGATGGCTGCACTGAAAAACACTTAGAAGGCTGCTTTATTTCATCGTTATGTCAAGAAAAAAAGGTTTGTTTGCTTTAGAAAACCCTGACGTTGCCCCCTGTCCACGTCTTTCAAGACCTTTCCATGTCGTGGGATCAAAGAGAGGCCCTGCTGACACCTCTATTTCTAAATGGAGAACGACTGGTCATAAATCGCCATCGTCTTCTATTAATTATCATCAATAATGCCTGCCTGGCCATTTATCTCATACGCACCCACTAACCACTACCACTGATCATCCCAACCCCCTCTGTTACACACAACCCATCCCCCATCACACACACTCACATCCATGCACGTCATACACACACACACACACACACACACCAACCCCCCCATTTCTTCATACAAATACCTTCTTCAATTGCTCATTTCCCCCTCCCCCTCCATTCGCCATCATCACTCTCTCTCATTCCCTGTCTTTACCTCACCCACTCACCACATGTTCTCAGCCCCCATCCCCATCCTTCACTAGCACTTGTATCAAACCCAATCTGACAACTTCAGCAAGAGCTACGTGGCGTCGAAGAAGACGAGAGACGAGGATGTGAGGATTTCCTTGGCAGCGATCAGGCAAAAATGTTGACTGTGAAAAAAAAAAAAATCAAAGGCCATCCTCTCTGTGAAATCCATTCAGAGAGTCACGTTGATCTCTGGCCATCAGCTTGTTCTGAATTCCTATCCAATCAAAGTATGAGCTGTAGTCTCTCAGCATGGCCTGCTGCTCATGCAGCATCTGAAGGTCATCATTTGGTTTTGGCACCATATTAAAATGAGCAATCTTTTTAATGACAGCCACAGCTGTTCAGAATATAGCTGACACTTTCCAAGTCTTTTATGTATGCAAGAAAAGCTTATACAAGAGACAAACACATTTCTGTATTGTGCCTCTGATGCATTAGAAAGATTGCTTTTGGGGGGGGGGTGTTGAAAAATGGCATTCTCTGGGTTTCTGCAAAATGAAGTGTGCTGTCATGAAAAATGGGCTATTGTCAGCAAACAGACCAGATACTTTTGTGTCATCAGGTTTGATGGATGAGCACCGAGGTTCATTTTATCTTGACAGTTTTGTCATGCTGCCAACAGTATGATAAAATATCTGACGACATGAATCAAACGCGGAGCGTAATCCCTCCTACCTAAGGTACACAAGAGACGAGATTGTGAAATATTTTCAGAGGAATTAACATCATCCTCAAGTGTGAAACAAATGCATCAGCAAGACTCTTTTCACAGTGAAGGGAGTTTATTTCACAGTGTGGTGTTGTCACACCGACGGGTGAATTGCACATACAAACACACACATCTACGTGGATAAAGTCAGTGGACGAGGAGTTTGCAGGTTCCCCCTGTGGAGCTGACACGCACACAAACATCAGGCTTTACACACACACACACACACACACACACACAGACTCCATGTGCCCGTCAGGGGCAGAGCGTGCAAGCCTCTGTTTAAACTAAGCTGCTGGACCCCCCCGCCCCCAATTCTCTACCATTTCATCACTCCTCTCTCTCCCACTCTTTTCCTTCACCTCTCTCGCCCACACACACTCTGGTACATCATTCGGAAACATTCATACACATATGTATGAAAACACTTACTTGAAAACACATGCCCACACACTTGGCGTTGCCTCCATAGCCTGTAGCATGAATAGTCTTTGAGCTAAACAGCTATATTAGCTTCTCCATCTTTTTTGCCTGTTGTGCATGTGAGGTGCTTTAATCTATTCACCCCAGCAGATATCCAGCTACCAGCATGCAGCAGGCAGAGGTTTCCCTGGGGCAGCTTCCCTGGCTTCGCTTTGGCCCTCACAGATTGTGTGCTTGTTGGTATATGTATGTTTGTGTCTCAAGGTTAGCCTTCCTCTATCAGTGGCATCTATGGACGTGTGAACAGAGGACGTGGCTGTTTCCTTGTACCAACATGAACGTTTCCCCTCTGCTAGCATTTTCTCTGTGCTGCTTTTCTTTGGAGGAAATGGACAGATTAGCACTGGGGTTTAAGCAGAAGGTTTAGTGAGAGAGAGGAGGATGTGCAGTGAGATACTAAGAGGCTAACAACACATCCACACTGTGGTTAAACGTATTTATCGCTCTTTTTTTGTTGTTGTTTTCTGAGCACAACTGAGCTTTTCAGTCAAGACAAAAACAAAGACTTGAATAATTCAAACGATGAATGATGATGTTCTCCACAATGAAAACCAGGCTACACCCGGTATGATAACTCTGATGCTAACAAGGATGACATCTCTAATGTTAGCATCACTGTCAGCGACGTGTGTACATGCTATTAAACAAGTGCACACACCAAAGACTGACAACTCACCTAACACACCAACCGACCAATATCACTCATCTGATGCTATTTGCGTATATTTTGTCAATATCAAATTGTGCATATCATGCTTTTATCTGTTATTTATACATTCATTTCATTTTATTTTAATGTTACTTTAAGTATTTGACACTGATCTTTGCAGTTTCTTTTTCTTAAACTGTCCTGTTTGCTGCTGTAATTCTGCTAATTTCCCCCACTGTGGGACTATTAAAGAAATATCTTATTAACATCTAATGTCAGTCATCTAAATCTTATGATGGAAAACATCGAGCTGTCTGCACATCGCACGCAAAATTTTAACTGATGCAACGTTTCATTTCATTTAAATGAATTATTTCATCAGCATTTCTCAAGCTAAACCCAATTTATGTGTAACTTGCCAAAATAATTAGCATGATTTAGATCCTTCTGCAGCCTTTTTTTTTTGTACATTGAAAAAAGACTTGTTCCACCAACATATCAAAATGATTGCAAATGTTATATATAACTGTGAAAATACAGCTACTCTCCAATTTTGAGTAAAGAGTTGCCAAATTAATGAGTTTACCTCTAACAAATTCAAAGTCACTACAGACTGAATTACAAAAAATGCCTGAAAATTTTATTGAGATGATGTTTTTACCAGATGTGATGTGTGTCATAATCAGTCAGAACCAGACGTTTCCTCCGAACAGCTTTTCCAGAGAACGCGCTGTTGTTCAGCAGAACACATGTTACATACCGGCAGTAAATTAAAGCCCAGTGAATATGTGAACAGTGTGAACACGCTTCCTTCTCGTCTTACCATGTAGTTTAATGAGAGGAATAAGCAGAGCCACGACAACACCCCCACTCAGGATTCAAATCAACCTAATAAAAATAAAAATGATTTATATAAATGTTGTAAACTCATTACGACATTCACCAATTACAGGCTTTATGATGCATGAACTGCATTAGCAGATGTATAAGGAATGTTAGAGAAAGAGAAATAGGACGTAGTGACATCAAAGGGTGGTATTTAGATGATTTCTCCCCTTTGTCTCGCTATGTCAGTGTCTCTTTGTTCAATTGGCAGCCAGGCTGAAATTCAAATCAGCCCAGGAGAGCAGCTGACCCACGAAAGTGACACAGTGCTCATGGCATCTATCACACAGCTTTCTGAAAGAGCATTTATGTTTGAAATGACCGCAGGCTTCCTCATGCCCTCACAGCAGCAGGACTCCTGCTGATCAGCCTGGCACACGGGCATCATGGTGGGGTCACAGGATCAGGACCTTGGATGCTGATCATGACGGACTTTGCCGTTAGTTGGGCTCCCAGCATCCTCCTGCTCTTCTCACATTCATCCATTCTCAATCTTCAACCTTTATCACGGCTTAACTTTAGTTGACATCAGAGAAGTTCCCAGATCGGTGCAGCCTTGTGATCCAGAAGCCTCCTGACAGATCAGTGTACTGCAGGTGGGCAGGTGTCACTTTGAAATCCTTCAGCTATTTGAAGTCTGCTTGTCTTTTTTTCATTCCCACTTTTTTCATTCCACTCTGCTGTTGTGCGATACAAATGGTAGACATCTTTTTTTCATACTGATGTCATGGCGTGACAGCGACAGCAAGGCCTGAATTCTAATAAGGCCAACGTGTTCATTTCCTGTCTGTGGATCCTGAACCACAGAGTTAGTCTGCTCTCAGTGAGCGCTGCTGCTGCTGCTGCTGCTGCTGCTGCTGATGGAGTAGATGGTGGATAGAGCACATACATTACTTCTACCTACAGAGGTTCAGATTGATTGCATTTAAAATGGGTTTGTGTTGCAGGACTGACTGGCTGACTATTCATACACACACACACACACACACACACACATATATATATATCATAAATCTCAATGTTATCTCTCTCTCCTGTATGCATGAAGCTTACTGGTAGGGCTTCTGGGGTCTTAAACACCCCTAATATTTTGTTTCCCCTCCCTGGATTCAAAACAAGAGTTGATATTAGTTAGATGATGATGTCTGACTGTCCGTCATTATTAAACTAATCAGGTTTCATGGATCTGAGTCACATCAGCGGCCACAATAACAAGGTAAGGCTTGTAACAGCTGGAGACTTACGGGGATGGTTTTCCTCTGGTTTTGCCGCGCAGCATCGAAACAAGACACAATTTAATCACTGCCAGTAAACGTTTAAAGTCCCTGGAGGAGAGAGGGAGACAGCTGTGAACGACGCATGCTCTCACTCTGCACCGGCGAGCTCTCGTTTTGTATTTGCATGCTGCCGTTTCTGTGCCTTATGGTGGAAGTGATGCATTTAAACAAAGTCATCACTGTTTAGATTACAGTTCAACAAAGCATTAATGAAGCTTTTCCAAACTTTCCAAAGAGCCACAGTCAACAAGGCAACGTGCAAAGGGGCAAACTTCTCCATTTGATCGCTTTTCTATTACTCGAAGATGAAGACTAAGATATAATACACAATGGAGTGAGATAAAAAAAAAAAAAACATAAGACCCCTCCCTTCTTCAGCAGTAAAAGTCAGATGGCCCTCACCTTAGTACACCACACACCATAAAATCATGACATGCAGAGGCCCAGACATCACTGTTTTCCTTTGTTTGGTTTATGAGCCATGATCAAATTGCTGTTTTATGTTTGTTCAGTTGTCTGAACACAGGAAGAGAAAAATCTATGGCTGTATTAAAACAGATTAATTTATTTAAAGCAGAAAGAGAGGGAACAGAACAGAGGATTAACCTGCAGAGGCTGTAGCCATCTTTGTGTGGATGTAATCCATGCAAAGGAGGAAAATTAACATCAAAGATTCAAGATTTTATTCAGTGGCTAAAACCTGCAGCCCCAGATGTATAAAATGTCCATGTGGGCTTGAACATTTTATCATAGTTCTTTGGCGCGCTCTCTTTGCAGTTATTGTGTAGAATCAAAACAAATTTCCTCCCCATTCTTCATAAAAAATGAATGCAATTAAAGCAAATGTTCATTATGTTCAGAGAGTCCTGCTCTGTAATCTTTCAGATTGGCCTCAGGTGGAAGAGCTGCATGGTTACCTTTATTCCCTGACATGTTTCACTCCAGAAGAAATCCCTGCACAGAGAGACCGGCATTGAAGACAGATCAAGTGGCAGCGTTTCTTCTTCTCCTCTTCTGCAAGTGATGCTCACGTGCGTCGCTCAAGGCAATTAACCTTGCAGTGTGTAAATGGATTTACATAGATGTCGGAGGGATTTCCTTCCTCCGAGCAGGTGGCATCTTTTTTTTTTCCAGCCTGCTCTTTCTCATCGTTCCTGGTGTCTCACAGCAAGTTTCTAAAGAACAGTGACTGGAGGAAAGAGGAGTTATGCTACATACATATGCTACAATTGTTAATTGTTAATTAACTTGTCTTGTCTTGTCCTTGTGAAAAAAACATTTCATTCTCATTCAGTCTTGGCTGTCACAGTGAATTCTTCCCACAGATCTTTACTAAAGCTTATTACACTGTAATACTAACACGCAATAGTTAGTTTTAGATATATATTTACTGTAAAATGCAAAATAATAAAGCAGAGCGTGGCTGGTTCATGGACACACACAGGGAATACAACAATTGCTACATATCCTTTGGCTCCTCCAATATAGAGGCTTTTTGAGGGCATCATTCCCCTTGTTTTCATCAGAGGAGGGAGTCGCCCACCATTAGTCTTGCATTGTGGAGATAATGGTGTCGCAAACTTATCCCATCCATACTATAAAAAGAGGAACCAGGGTTTTAAAGGCCTCCATCTGGGTCCATTAGTGAATGCTTGTCCGCTGCACTGCCTCTATCTTCTCGGACTTCAGATCTATAAGAAAATGCCTTTAATCATTGAGGTTGATTAAGAGTAGGTCTGCGACCAGTGATTATCTTCATTAGCATCTAATTTAGCATCCTATTTTCTCAATTAATCATTTAATTGTTTGATGGTGAAATATCAGAATTTTCCTAACAGTTTTCCGTAACAGGTTAGAACCACAAAATATTTGATCTCGTGGCAAAAAGACAGCACAAAATGATCAGTTGCATATTCATTTTCAGCCTATTACAAACAATGTTGTATCTTTCTCTACATGGCGCACATACCTTTGAGGTTATGCATTTATAGATAGTGCATACGTTATCAGTCTTCAATCTGTTTTGGTGACACAAGCTCCTCTGACAGCACTTAAGTGTATACATACTGAACTGTAAATGCTGCAGGGCTTTGCGTCCTCAGTTGGGGATGCCTGTGCAGCCCCAGTGGATCTCCATTGCTTACATACATAAATAACCCCTGACACACCACATGTCTGACGATGTATAATTCATCGATGCAGGATCAACCTTTGATCTCTGAGGACTGCAGATGGTATCAGGTCAAATTTGTGCACAAGGATTAGAAGATGAAGTCGAGTTGATTCTGCTCGATGCTTGGCTTTGAACCACTTTATAGGGAGGGGAGATGCAAAGAGGAGCAAGTGAGGACAGACCTAGGACCCTTCCGAGGACTGACTGGATGACTGGCTGAGAAAACGAGAAGCAGCCAAACGGGACAAACTGTCTCCGTCAGCTGCCGACTTGTGATTCTGGTCAAAGACATCATGACTTTGTGGCACTGACGGTATATCCCACTTGGTTAAAAGAACTGCAGATGTTTCGGCACAGTGTTTGCACAACGGCAGCAAACACACCAATAATGTCAGTTTCAGATTCAGCCGATTGTAGAGGCACTTTATATCGTTTCACTTGCTACAATCCAAAACACAGCAAAAGATCATTTGGACAGTTAGGTGTTACAGCAAAGTCAGCCCTCAGACTTACTATCTCTCAGTTCAGAAGAATGACAAATGTTTTTTCTGTTCTTTCTATTCTGTCATCATTGCAGAATCCCAAATTGGGGCCCATGTCTAAATGTCTCTGATGAATGTCGTCTTTCTCCAGGTGCCCCCAGCTGCAGTCTGCCATTGTGTTGCTCCCTTTTGTTAGCGTGTGAGTCCTGGCAAACTGATCGATAGAAAATGTGTGTTTCTGTCGTTTTTGAAGTTTCTTTCTATTCAAGTGTCTCCTTATCTCCTGACCTTGGTTTTCCAGGTCTTGATGCCATTATACAGTTGGTCCAGATTTTGGCCCTGACTGAAATACTCCACAATAATTGGATGGATGGATTTAGTACAGGCATTTTTGGTCTCCAAAGGAGGGTAGTTTTCATTTGTCCAGTACACAACTATATGCCCTAGAAATTCCAGTCTTTGAGTAATTCTTCTGGGTGTGTTCTGGTGTCTGTTAAGCCTTCAAACTCATTTAAGCCTCCTGTATCCAGGGAGGATACGGGAGAATGGAGGAGATTATAATACATCATCTCAGCACTATCTGAAGCACCACATCTCCAGCAACACTTCCATTATGTTGCTATTGTTGGTGGTGGTGTTGTTCTCTGCCTGAACAACTGCTTCTGCAACCTGCTTATTATTTGCAAAGACAACAGCTCTTGGGTCCTTGGGGATGTTTGTCATGTCACTCCACACACTGCCACAACCACTGAATCAGTCATTACCTGTAACAATGGAAGTTTAACATGGTTCCTATGGAACAGTTGGCTCACTCAGACAACAAAGGTTAAAAACTAACTTTAAACTTTAATAAGTTTCCGTTGGATGAATGACTGAATGAATGAATGAATGAAACTCTCAATCCATTTCTAACCAGAAACCCTGAGGTTGGTTAACATTGGAATGGACGAAGTCTGTGTTTATTCTTTCAGCAATACTGTTGGTAAAAGTATGAATTGCTTTACTCTTCATACCATCAGACCTTGGGACTGTAGTGCTGTCTCTCTCCACCTCTTTCTCACAAAAGGTCAAGCACAAACATTGAAAGCAAACAAAAGCATCTCACACAATCGCACAATCTGAGGCAAAGTGTGGAAGCCATCCTTTATTCTGAAGGTGAGAGCTATTCATGGAGCATTGAGTTGAATAACTCCAAAGTCATTTAACTTTGTTTATTCACAAAATTCTTTTTTTTTTTTTCCATTCATTCACCACATTCATTCATTTTATTCATTCAGTTCAGTGAAATGTTGCTAATCCTTTACATTACACAAGGTTAACGACCACCATACATATGTCTAGTAGATGGATTTATCAACCGCTGACACAGAGGACAACACGAGGGTTACTTTAGGGTACGTTCACATCTAACTTGTCTGTTTAGTTCATTTGGGCTGAGGTGGGCCAAACAACCAGACAAGACCATTTTAGGTATAAAACTATGCAGCTGTGTGCATCAGCATTTGAGGACGTTTCCCTGATCAATCTGAAAAAAAGTGAATAGGACCTCATTTTAAAGCATTTAGAGAATTTTGACCAGAAATAAATGAAATGTTGGTTCCGAGCTGAAATAATCTGAAGTACGAAGGGTTACAACTTCAGTGCATGTCATGATTTACAGAAAGACAGGGTGAAGAGGGAAACAATGGAGAAGTCAAGTCAGAAATCATTGGGGAAAAAACCTAATGTGTGATGATTTGATCATCTCTGAGTCCAAGAAAAAGATAAAAAGTGGAACAAAAAAAATGAGCAGAATGTCCAACTAGTCAAAAAGTTGATCAGGGCTGGGTTCACTCCAAGCAACAACTGGCCAAAAAAAGAGGTGGAGGTGACAAAACCCACAGTTCCTCTAATGACCACCAGAGTCCCCATGAGTCAGTCCACATGTATACAGACTCCCATAATAAAATGTCCAACTTTACAGCAGAAATAAAGATGTTTAAACCCTGGTACAAAAAACGGTTTTGGTCTCTGTAGCTAATTTCCTCCTTCATGACAACTGTACAGGGGTGAACTTTGAAATAACAACCCCATTTTTAATTTTATTAAGACTGAAGCTCCACACATGCCCCTCTTCTTTGCATATTTCTGGATTATCCAGGAGTCCGTCAGAGTCTGGTACTGCCAAGATGGTGACAGCAGAGCATAGTTTCAAAACTGCTCTTCAGAAACCGGTGGGCGACGTCGTAGAGGCTGCGTCTATCTTTGTGTGAGGTCTATGGGTCAAACAATAAATAATGAATAAACAAACCGGGATTCTACCACAGCAATGCTGGAGTCCATACTGGCACTTCATTTACATTCACACTCATACAATGTGTGCAGATCATTGTGGCGATAGTCGAGCAAAGACGTAACTTGAATAACTCCATTATCTTTTCAAGACTATCCAAACGCTTGAGGCCAAGAGGACAAGTAAGTTTGTTGAGTTGGGCCTCCTCCTGTTTTTCCAGGGTCAGTTTAAAACCATTACATATCTGACCTGCTACAGACTATTCAGAAAGTAATTTTTTCCGAAGCATAACGACAAACAAAAAATCATTAATATACTGATGAAGTTTCTTTTAAAATCATTGTTATTTTACTCAGAGAAGGGAGACTCAAGGTTGTCCTTGAGTATATAGAGAGCATCGCTGACAGGCCTGAGGACTGGGAGGAGGACATGCAGCTGTCTACTTTAGAGAAGTTGTCTGAAATTTGGATTCAGTTTGTATACACACACACATATATATATACATATATATACTTTTTTCTGTATTTTTTTTTTGTGTTACATTTAAAAAATATATACATATTCTGTAAGAAATTTTTTTTTTAGATTAAGCTGTTCTCAGTGGGTGGAAAAGCGGAGAGATACAGTGGAATACAAAAAAAGTTTGTACAGTTAGATTCTGCCCAGATGTGCAGTCAGAGATTAGATTAGATTCTCTGCTCCTTCCTGCTTTTCTTCTAACAGGAGGCTCCATGCATCTCTGATCCCCATCCTCTTAGTCCAAACACACAACAGGCCAGAGCCATCATTTCTCCCTCCTAGTTCATTCCTCATTTGGTAATAATGATACATGAAATGAAAATAGTCTGTTGCTTCAATGGAGGCTGCTTCCCTGCAGATCATGAGCAGCCAGCAAACCAGGACAGTTCAGTAGACGACTCGTAACAGGAGGTGTGGTCCATTCCACAAAAAAAGAAAAAACCTTGGAATAAATAAATAATATAAGTGAAAGTGTATTGACCAAGTGTTACAGAGATGTCACCCACTGCTGACTTCATGGATGACTTGATTTTTTTAAACCAGTAGAAACCATATTTGGAGGAGAAGGTGGGGCTGAGGAGGAGTGAGGGGTGGAGCTGACCTGCTCTGTACTCTATCTTGATTGGGTGGTACAGTCTGTCAATCACACCCTAATTCATCCCCTGCTTTATGGTCTATTTTCCTCTAAATGGACCATCATTTAAAAAATGAACATCATGTTGTATTGAAGACTTGAAACTAGAGACTGAGACCATAAACTCATTAGGAAAACGTTTACTGAGCTAATAAATCAAGGGAGAAGTAGGGACATTTTCCCATAGACTTCAATACAATCTGACTTCTTTAACAACCAGAGGAGTCGCCCCTTGATGGTCATTAGAGAGAATGAAGGTTTAAGGCTCTTCAGCATTGGCTTCACTTTACAGCCACATTGTCATTGTCCACTTTTATACACAGTTTATGGTAACTACCCCACAGTAACATCACAGTGAAAGCCACCTCTTTTCTATGCTTTGCCTCATCTGTCATAAATGAGTTTGAAATGCAGTCTGTATAATCCACATGTTTACTGAAACAGACCTGGACCATGGTCTGCACAATGATTTGAGCTGCAGGTGTATTGCATTACTGCACAGTGTTGTGTAGCAGTAGCTGCAAAGGAACTGAAATGTAAAAGCTTACATGTGTTTTTATGCTCCCTAATTCCTGCTAAGATTAGAAACATAGCAATGTTTGTATCCTTTCAGACTGCATAACATATGTCATATATGAGACGTGCATTTAGGTGAGGAAAATACATACAGTATATATATACTAAGTCTGGATCATTTAGCCTCAACCTCCTTCCTCAGTACATTATTTATGTTCGATGTATCCAATATGTGAAGTTCTGCCTGGAGGACATGCTGTCCTCAACTGACCGAAGATGTCATGCTGATTGTTTGTGCGTGTGTAGATTATGTGCGTAGATACATAAATAAATACGTGTTCCTATGTAACCAAGTGACCCAGCATGCCATCTGCACAAATCTGATTAAAGAAACACTGCAATAGGCGGAAACGAATCAAATCCCTGGCGTTATCAGGAGACAATATCACCACTGGAGCAAAAAGTGGAATTGCAACAAAAGCCTGAACAGAGGAGATGGTGCCCTGAGTGGAGTTTTTTGTTAAAATGCCTCTGCCCCTGTTTGACTGCTGCATCAGTCGCTCATTTTGATGAGGGATTTATACAGTCTGTGCTCTGCAGTGTGCCTGATGTGTGTTGGTGTGTTTGTGAGTTTTACAGTGTAGTCATACAGCAAGCATGACGGTTTCAGCTTGACAGAGTCTACACCATAAACTCTGAACAACAGTTAGTCATGAGGTGTTTTATTTTGAAAGGCTCGCCTGGATACTAATTTGAATCAGATGGAGACTTTTCATGTAGTATCCCGCAGCTGAGCGATGTACTGTGGGCATGGTCAGGGGCAAAGACATGTTTCAGCCACTTTTAAAAAAGTGCACTGAAAAAAGCTGACTTCAGTTGAAGTGTATGATTTATTTTGAATATTTTTTGTGGTTTACTGTCTCCTGCTTCAAACAGCCCTTTCCTTCATTTTCTCTCTCAACATTTTCTCAACCCTTGAACTCCTGTATTTCTACACACAAATGCATGTAGGCTTAGCTCTGTGTGACTCAAAATATATCAGACGTCATCCATTATTCCCTTTTTTTATAGGGTAAAAAACAGACTATGTGTAAGTACCTCACACAACCTGGCATCAACTAACTCTTGAACTATGATTCAAGGTGTAAAGTTAATCTTAAAGACAAAAACAGTGACATTTTTCAATCTAAAAACTAATATTGTTGAAATGGAAGGAGAATCCTGTCTAGCTATCTCAGCTAAAGCTATCTCAGGTCTTCCATAACAGTGTGGTCTTAACTGAAGTTACTGAAGCTGATAGATCTTGACTTTTAAAGTAGTCTATGACACAAAGACACATTTGGTTGTGAGCTCTGTCAAAATGTGGCTGACAAACACTCAACTTTGTGTCTGAGTATTCACTGTCCTTCAGTTTTCTTCACAAGTGTAAGATGAGATTTACTTTTGTTTAAATTTCTATTGTACATGAACTGTTTCCTCAGGTTTAGTCAGAGAATCCAAATAACAATACATTATTGAAAAAAAGAAAACAGACAGTACATATATAATTCATTCTGTTCTTCTTCCCTGGAACTGCATTTACCACTAGGTCTGTTAAGCTAGTGATGTTTAGGTTGTTCAGTAGATGATGATGATGATGATGATGATGATGATGATGAACTGTTCAGTTGTCCTATGGAAAAAGAAGGGACATCAAAGATGGGTCAAGTTGGCCGGATGAAGTAAGTTAATAGTTAATGCTACAAGGACGCAGCATCACACCAGCTTGGTACATGAACACACAGTGTGCAGTTCACTGTCGTCACCTCGCAGGTATCCTGGGAATTTGGGTTTAACTGATAAACAGTGTCCTCCGTCCTTCATTCATAGGTGTGATCATGAATTTGAACCAAAATAGCTTAGAGTGGAACAACAGCTCTGTCCTCAGTCTCTGGTTCACCCCCCCCCCCTTCCTCTCTTCTTCACCTCCCTTCAACCATCACTCCATTGTCTACCTCTGTCATTTCTGTCAAAAGGTTAAAGGAGGATTACTCTCAGTATCTTAAGCCCTAGACCTGACATGCTCTCTGATATTATGGTGAGGTAAAGCACATCAGCACAATATTCCCAGGGCAGGATACATGGGTTGACATTAATTTACTGTGTGTACGTGTCTGTGTGTGTGTGTGTGTGTGTGTGTGTGAGAGAGAGAGAGAGAGAGAGAGAGAGAGAGAGCATCATGATGAGAGTTCAAAGGTTAAATCTAACATGTTTGCTGGCATTGATTTTTCAACAAGGATGCAGAGGTTCAAGGCTTTTAGTCTGTGCTTCACAAACATTTGCTCACTGATACAAACTACAGTTTATTTCATTGATACATTTTAGATGTGTGAGGACAAATAAACTATAATTAGAACTACTATAACAATTTTTCCATATGAGACATTTGATACTCTATCCTGATTGGGTGGTACAGTCTGACAATCAAATGGAAGCCACACCCCCTAATTCATCCCCTGCTTTATGATCTATTTTCCTCTAAATGGACCATCATTTAAAAAATGAACATCATGTTGTATTGAAGACTTGAAACTAGAGGCTGAGACCATAAACTCATTAGGAAAACGTTTACTGAGCTAATAAATCAAGGAGAAGTAGGGACATTTTCCCATAGACTTCAATACAATCTGACTTCTTTAACAACCAGTGGAGTCGCCCCCTGATGGTCATTAGAGAGAATTAAGGTTTAAGGCTATGCTCACTTTTACAAACAGTCTTTTGGGAAGATACAGAGCATCTGCTGATGTTGACATTGGCTGCAAAAATTTCCCACAAAATATCAAACATGGTTTATGCTCACCTCTCACCTCAGAACTACACTTTTTGCACATCCATTGTTATCGTACATTTCTTTAAAATTCCCCCAATATGCTACACACCACAACGCACACATACACAACACAGTAATGACAATAATGAGTAAAAACTTGTTTTCAGAATTGAGTAGACATAAAATATCAAAGAGTGAAATCTCTTTTGCAAAACTAAGCTGCTCCACTTTATTTCCCTTCTGTAATGAGTTGTGTAAAGGGAATTGTAGTTAGAGTAGAGCAGCATACTGAGCAGAATGAGGCTGTAATAGGCAAGTGTGTAAACATGTACCTTCCTTTGGACTTGGCTTGTGCCAGTATGGAGCTGTATGGAGCCCATGTATGTGTGTAAGAGACACACACACATATATACATACCAGTTCCTGCTGTTACCACTGGGATTTCATTATTCAGAATGCACTCCTCTCATAAAAGGAAAGTAATTATGATGGAGCAGCCCAGCTTTTGATGTTGAAAATGCATGTTGAACAGCCTTTATGTTCACGAGAGGCAAAGCTGGTGTAGCCTATATGTCCATGATGGGGGAGGTGTTCCCAGTGATTTTGGAGCATACTGTGAATTCACAGTGTGCATCTGTATTTTTACTCTGTGCGTATGTGTGCATGCATGTATTATTCCACATGCATGTATGATGAGTCCAACTACAGCAATTTAAATTTACTGGTGCCTTCATATTCTCCACCACGGTATCTCATTACCTGTGCATAGTAAATCAGCAGGCTGATTAATTCTATGCCCCATGTTTTCATATGAATGCATGCATACTGTTTGACTGCCTGTTGGGAGATGGAGGCTTCTCAGACCTTCACGACAGTGTTAACTCACACTGCACCTTACAGCTGACACAAACCACACCCTGAAATACTGATCAAAGCCCCTTCAGACGAGGAGAGAGAAATGAGGAACGGTGGATGAATGTGTCCTTAAAAGGAAGCAATCGCACCTGATTTATACTGGATTTCATTTTATTGTTCTTTCAATAGGAAGATAAAAGATAGTAATTCATACTGAGAAGACACGTTGAAACAGCCAATACCAAAAAAAAAAAGCAGATTAGGATTTTTTTGTCATCTCTAACTGTGTATTTACCTGCTGAGTGAGCGTTCCCTCCAGTCCACAGAGTAAAACATGAAGCCC